>VZTE01003369.1:730137-859305 GCA_013397775.1 Eulacestoma nigropectus
AAAAAAAAAAAAAATTATCCAGCTATTTGCTTTTAAAACATCAACCCAAGCATCCGTTTATGAGCGACCTCCCTGCTGCAGGGTGGGCACCACACTGGAGCTCAGCAGCTCCGGTCCCAGCTCTTCCTCCCGGCGCACACGGAGGTGGCAAAAGCCACACGTCGCCCAAGCTGAGGCCGTGACAGGAGGAACAAACCCCAGCACGGCATTTGCAGCTTCGCCATCAGGCAGGGGTGTGTCAGAGCAAGACAGGGTTGAAAACAGTTTGAGTTTTGACCTGTTTTATCGTGTGCTGCTTTCCCTGGAAGCCTCGTGCACGCAAACGCGCACAAACACAACGTGTGCTGTATTTGCAGGAGTCCCCTCGTGTCCCCAAGGCTGCCTCCCCTGCAGAGGAGCCCGGTGCTCACGTACAGATCAGCCACTTGCTGGTTTGTTTTCCCCCTGTGCTGACAGAGTAGCCTCCTGCCTTATTTACACTGCGCTGCTCACATGCGGCTCCAGACACAGAACTATTTGTGTCCTCAGGAGTTTTTCAGGGCTCCTGGGTGCTGTGGCCTCCCCTCACTTTGCAAACAGTTGCTTGCCTTCAGTGCACATCTCTGAGCTCTGAGGAGGCACCAAAGGCCCATCTTACAGACACGGAGTGGAGAAGCTCTAAGTAGTTTCCAAGACACTTGGTTGCCTGGCTGGAGGTGGCAAAGCCCAGATTTTCCAAAGCGCGTTGTGTTACTCAGAGGTTCCCACATTCAAAGCACAGCCCCACTGACAGCATCCACTTGTACAAGCCAGATCCCCTCCTCTGCTGTGCCTGTAGACAGGGCACCCTAAAAGCAGGTCACAGGCACTCAGACTCCAACAGTTCCCTAGGTCAAAGCAAGCCATGGACACAGGAGCAGCCTCTTCCCATGCCTGCAGCAGCCTGCTCAGATCCAGCCCTGCACCTCGTTTTTTGGAGCCCCCAAGTACCAGCAGCAGCTCCCTGCACCCTGGCAGAGCCCTGGTGCTGCAGGAAGTCCCTAGGGCCGGGCAGGAACACACTGATCCCCACACACAGCACCTCCCTGTGCCTCCCAGCCTCGCACAAAGCACCCACAAAGCAAAGCACCATACCCAGCTCGGTCTTACCTTGAAAGCTGCTGTGCTCAGGAGAGCCAGACCTCACACCCCAGCAGGCTCCTCACCTCCAGCCAGCAGCTCTGAGCAGCTCCAGCTGCTTTATCACCACCTCCTCCTCTGCCAGGTGCCTCTGCCTTCCTGATAAGGGTCCCACAGCAGCAGAGCCCGCTGTCATACCAATCCCTCTCCCTCCCTAATCCTTCTGATTTTGAGTCTGAGGGAGGCAAAGTGACAGCAAAGAGACGCTTCATATGCAAAAAAAGGATTTGCAGTGTGTTTCAGAGGTTTTTTTGTGGTCTGTACCCACTAGAACACGGCCCTACACAATCCCCAAGGCAGGTCTGACCCACATGCTCACTCCTGGAGGCAGAGGCTGCAGGGCAGTAATGCTGGGCTTTAACAAACATGTTGGGTGAGCAATAAATGCATTGGCACAGCTGCCTACCCCCAAAACTCCAACATTTGGTGCGTGACCTTGACCGTGTGTCCTAGTGCAGCTCGGCACATGTGGAGGTGTGTCCCTGCAAAACACACCAGCCTGGCCCTGCACTGTCACTTGTGGGCAACATGGGATGGGCTGGAGCTTTTCTCCCACTGCCCAGGCCTGCAGGCAGTGGACGTGGTCACCTGGATGGGATGAACCATCCTTCTGTTCCCTCTGGGCAGGTGAGGACCGAGGCACCAGGAGCACAAATCTCTGCTCTCTCTGCTGCTGCTCAGTTCTGTCCCAGCTTGGAGCTGGAGAAACTGAGTTTCCCTCCTCTAGCTGTGCTCAGAGGCACTGGGGGGGATGGTGTGTCCCCAGCCTTTTCAGCATCAGGAGCCATGAGAGGCAGGGGTGTGCTTGGGGGATTTTTGCCATTCAGTTCTTCCAAGGCAGCAGGGATGAGCACAGCTTTCCATAGGCTTGTAAATCGGCCAGGCTTAACCCAAGTTTCTCAGAGACCGTCTCAGGGAAGGCGCTTTCTATGAAAACTGCCCCCGTGCCAAATTTAAAAGCCCTTTCCCAAAGGGCCTTTCAAAGGAAACAGCTCAGCCGTTCTTAGAGCTGAGGCAAAGCCACATCTTTCTGCCTTAAATTCGCTCTCAGAACCAGCATCCTCCAGAGCCAGGCTCCCGGCACCCTCCAGCTCAGCCCAGCAGTTAACGTTTGACACAAGCAGCCAAACCCAGGGCCCATGTGCCCATGTGGGCCGTGCCCAGGCTTTGCTTTCCTCTCTGGTGACCGCTGTTGTTGTTCCAGGAGAACCCGTACCTGTGCAGCGACGAGTGCGACGCCTCCAACCCCGACCTGGCCCACCCGCCCAAGCTGATGTTCGACAGCGAGGACGAGGGGCTGGCCACGTACTGGCAGAGCGTGACGTGGCGCCGGTACCCGGAGCCGCTGCTGGCCAACATCACCCTGTCCTGGAACAAGAGCATCGAGCTGACCGACGACATCGTGATCACCTTCGAGTACGGGCGCCCCACCATCATGATGCTGGAGAAGTCGCTGGACAACGGGAGGACTTGGCACCCGTACCAGTATTACGCAGATGACTGCATGGAGGCCTTCAGCATGCCAGCACGGAGGGTCCGGGACCTCTCCACCACCAGTGCCAACAGGGTCCTCTGCACGGAGGAGTATTCCCGCTGGGCGGGCTCCAAAAAAGAGAAGACCGTCCGGTTTGAGGTGCGGGACCGCTTTGCCATCTTCGCCGGCCCCGACCTCAAGAACATGGACAACTTGTACACCCGGCTGGAGAGCGCCAAAGGGCTCAAGGACTTCTTCACCGTGACCGACCTGCGCATGAGGCTGCTGAGACCCGCCCTGGGGGGCACCTACGTGCAGAGGGAGAACTTGTACAAGTACTTCTATGCCGTCTCCAACATCGAAGTCACCGGCAGGTAACGGCTGCTGTATTTCTTTGGGCTTCTCTCATCAGAGGGATGAGAAGAGGGTTATTGCTAGAAAACTGAGCCATCAACGTTTCTGCTGACCGATGGGTAACTCTGATGGATTTCTCCCTCTAACACCCCTTTTTCCCAGGCAGGGCAGCAGATGTGTCCTTGCAGGGAACGGCTGGGGCACCTCCAAGGCTGTGTCCTCCTGCAGCTGGTGCTGGGGGAGCTGGGACATGGCTTGGATGGACACTCAGGGTCTGAGTTCCCTCCAATACCCTGTCCCAGCTGTGCAAACACTGCCAGCCTTTGCCCAGATGTCTCAGGGGTGATGCTGGTGGATCTGGGAGGTGGAATGAGGCTCACCCCACTAAACTCCAGCTCACTGCCAGTACAAGCAGGGTGGGTCATCCCCAGTCAGTCCTGCACACCCTGAGCAGCCCCAGCCCTGGCAGATGACATTTGAGGTGAGGGTAGACCCCCGGGCAGATCTGGGGCAGAGGAAGCAGGAGGGGGTTTGTTTCTCCTGGGTTTTGTTTTTCATTTCTCTGTACGATGCCATATGTTACATTATGACATCAACCGAAAACGCAAAGTAAGGTGGAAAAGTGCCGAGATGGCTGATTTCCCATCCAGCTTGTGCAAGACTTACAGGCGAGAGGGGAAGAATCTCCCCATCACCCACCCTGTGCTAACAAGCATTACCACAGCGACAGAGGAGCCGTTTGTATCGGTTCCAAACTGTTTGCTTCTGAGACTTGCAAGTAGAAATGTTTGCAGGTGCCACTGAGGCTGGCTTTGAACGGGCTCCAAGGGGAAGGAAGCTGCAGTGAGGGATGGGAGAGCCCTTTCCACCCGCCAGGGCAGGCAGGAGGCAGCGGTGAGGGTCTTTCTCACGGCGTGGTGCCTGTCTGGGATGAGCAGCTGTGGCTCTCAGCTGGGCTGGGGGCACGTCTGGGGGCCCACTGTGGGGACTGCTCAGGGAGGAGCCCTGGGGGGGCTCAGGCACATGGGCAGAAGAGGTGGAGAGCACCTCCACGTGTGTCTGGTAAATTAGGACTGGATGTTTGATGTCAGTGCTTGTGCAATGAGCTTTGGTTTCCGAGTGTGGAGATCAGCAGAGATAACCGCAGCAGCCTCGGGATACTTGATGTTCAAAGAGTTAAAATACTCGTGGTGTCCTGTGAACACCTTTCTCCTCTGAGCCATTTACCTTTCCTGCCTGTCTGGGCAGGATTTGTTGCTTCAGTACTTTGGACTTCAGGCCATGCTTGGTGGGATTCTCCCCAAACCAGCACCTTGTCCTCCTCCCCGCTCCCCAGTCCCCCACCAGCTTTTGAACTCACTGGCCAAATTTAATACCATTTAATAGTAGCAAAGATTGGTTCAAGACATAAAATCCCTAAAAATTCTGTGAAAAGAGGCAACTAGGGAAAGGCAGAAAAACCCTTTCAAACGCAGCCAGGGCTGGGGGAGTCGCAACCTCTAGGAGACATCCAGAATTCCACAGCCGCCCCGAGGGCAGCCGGAGCCAGGGATGGCCGGGCTGCGAAAGCCCTGTGGAAGCTGCAATGCTGCTTTTTAGCCGGGGCCAGCACGAGGCAGGTTGGGTTTGTTGGCTGATCCCTGCCGGCCTCTCCCCGGGCTGGCGCGGTGCCGGCGTGGCCGCCTGCCCACGGCTGCTGCAGAGCAGCGGCTCCAGCTCCGCCGCTTCCCTCTTGGCTCCGCTCCCCAAAAACTGCCCGACCGGCTCCTCCAGTGCAGCAGGGCCGCTGGGAGGAGAGGGCTTTTCCTTGGCTGGGAACGGGGAAAACTCTGAAATCTGCTTCCATCAGCCCAAACTCCAAGTCCTGAGCTACAGCAAGACGGAGCTTTGCACTGCTCCAGCTTGCTGGGCTGGTTCCCAGGAGAGAGAGACACTCATCCTGGGCAGGGAAGAGGTCAGCGCCTGTCCTGTGCTGACTCTTCCAGCCCCCGTGGGCACAGGGCAGGGAAGGTGAGCAGCTGAGGAGCTGTGGATAAGATGGAGAAGCTCCCTGTGAATTTACTCTGCTCCTGTGATTATTCCAATCCCAGCAAGCAGGTTTTTGCACTGAAAAGCAATCTAATTCCAGCTGTAAGCAAAGCCAGTTACAGTGCAGGGACTAAAACCAAATTAAATCTTGTGTATGGCTCAACAAGGGATGGGTTATTGGGAGGAAGAGAGGAGAAATCAATGTGAGCCTGACAGGAGCACTGTGCAGGGAAGGGGGGAGGAAGAGTGGGCAGGAATGGGGATGGACACACACTGCCTCTTCCAGGACATGTTGGAGGAGCAGGAGGAAAGTGCCTAGATAAAACTGGGGTGGTGTTAGGGACCCACTACAGGGGGCATGGAAACAAGAGGGGAAAATGATTGTGAAGAAATGAGGGGTCAAGGGCAAAAAGCAGCCAGGAAATTCCACCTGGAGAGCAGAGTGAGTGGTCCCGAGAGGCTGAAGGAGCTGAGTGTGCTGTCACAGTGGCATTGCCTGTGTTCCTGTACAGCACTGGGATCTTGGCAGTGCCCACAGGGTGATGAGGCACTTGGCAGCTCATTTCCAGTTGATGTTCATGGTCAAAGGAAGAGCAAAACACTTTGCCCTCAAAGCAGACCATGAGCCCGGGTGGTTTCTCGTGCTGCAGCCTAAACTGGTGGGTTCAGAGAGGTTTCTGTGAGATCCCCTCAGTCCAGGTACTCCTGCCCCCCATCCAAGCACACCCCATCCTTCACACCTCAGCTTCACACCAAGGAAAAACCCCTCACCACAATCTCCCAGAGCTTTTGGGAGAAGCAGAAGGAGACAGAGCAAAGGACATGGGGACAAGAGGAAGGAGTTTTCTGCCTTCTCTTGCCCTGTAGGCCAGAGGGTCTGGTGAATCCTGGGGGTCACTGCTTCATTCCTGGGTGTTGGTGCTGTGGGCTGGTCCCTCGGGGTCTCCTCTGCGTCGCCTCCTTCCACAGCCTCAGCCAGGTCCATCTCCCCGTTCATGGCTGACAGTTTATTTTTACTCTCTTTCTTCTTGGTATCTTTTTCTTTTCTCCCCCCCCTTTCTGCTTCCGTCCTGTCCCTATTGATCTGCAGAGTAACTGGAGATGCAAAAGAGTCAGGACAGGAATAGACACAAGCAAGCCCTTGGCCTGTGTGCTGTGCGTGTGCCAGGCAGGGTGGGGAAGGGAAGGAGAAGGACTTTCCCCCACAGATCTCTCTATTCACCGCTTAATTTTCTCCTCCGAGCAGCAGTGAGCTCGGGCACGGGTGAATGAGCTTTCCCTGGCTGCTGGGGCTGGCGGTGAGAGCCGCTGGTTCTCCTTCCCTTCCACACTGGGTCTCTTTGGAGTAATTTCTTCCCCTTCATAACGTCAGTCACTGCCGTGCTCAGCAGGGCACGCTCCATCACGGAGACATTAATAAGCTGTAATTGAAGTTAATGTGCCATGGCCAGGACATGTGGATCCAGTTAGGAGAAATCAGATTGAGCAGAAGTGAATCAATTTTAGGCTGATTATTAGGATTTCTCTCCTCTGTCCTGCCCTGCCCCAGTGCATGCACTGTCTGTCTGTCTGTCCGTCCATCCTGCTGGTGATGAGCAGTCCCTGGAGGAAGGCAGGAGGAGTGAGCATCCCTCATCATTGAGCAGCTCCATGGAACAGGGCTTCCTCTCGGGCTGCACTCAGGCCAAAGAGGCACCAACTAGATGAGGTTTCTAGTTGTGAAGTGGCATTTCCTTTCCTCCCTTCACCAATTGCTTTCCTCAGGCTTTCCTTGGCTGCTGCTTTGCTTACACAAAAGAATTGAAGGGGAAGGCCCTTTGTGCTCCCCTGCTTCTTTCCCTGCCTTCCCCTGGTGCATTCTCAGTGCTGTGCACAGATGCTCTCCAGGAGGATTTTCTCTCCACATGACTTGGAGAGTTTGTGCCAGTGGAGCAGAACAACTTTGGACAGCCTGTTATCCTGGTGCCAACAGCCAGGATCAGGCATTCCAGGGCACTGGAGGATCAAGGCCACCCCCAAAAGCACCTCCTGCAGTGAATGGAGCTGGAAATGCTCACTGGTACCCACAAGGTATATATGCAAGGGATATATTTTTCTGCATTTGTGGTGAGTTTTGAGATGCAGAGATGATTGGTGCTGCATTGCTGTTAAAGATGAATGAATTCCTGGTCACTGCTTCCTCCTCTCAATGAAGGCAGCTCAGTGCACTTCCCCTGTGGTTGTAGCTCAGCTCGAACCAGGAGTGCCACCACAAAGCACGTCCCGACTGCCCCTGAACTGCTTTGCCTTGGTTGGACATTCCTTCTTCTGGCTCTGTTGATGATGTTGTGGGAGACCTTCCAGCTGATCTTGACTTTTCCAGCAAAGTTATCTTTAAATTGGAGAAAAAGTTTGGTCTGTGGAAGAGTCTATTGTTGAGGGTCTTAGATTTTGTGTGATGGCCAGTGAACATCCCTCCCTGAGGAGCAGGGTGGGACCTGCACCAAAGGGAAACAGGCAGGACCTGGAGTGAGTGATCCGTGAGAGCATGGGCTTCCCCAGCTGAGCTTGCCCAACCCCAGTGCTGGACCATCACCCCCAAAATAGCCATCGGCTCACCCAAACATCCCCCAGGAACAAGCCCAATGCCTCTGCAGCCCTCGGCCAGCTGCTGCCCACACTTGGCAGCCTTGGGATGACCACAAAAACCAGGGCAAGCACTGCCTGTGCCCGTCCCTGCTCCTTCCCCTGCAGCTCCTGGCAGACAGAACTCGGGTCCCGGGAGGGAGCAGCATCCTCGTGTCAAGGACGGCCAAGTCTGTGCCAACGGCGCGATGTTCCTCGGCCCGTCCTCGCCTCCGTGCTGGGCAGCCCCCGAGAGCTGGATGGCTGAGCTTCCCTGGCATTCCTCCAGGCTGGAATTAGCTTGAGTTCAAGCAAAATCTTGCTGTTGGTCATATAGGTAAATTAAGTTAATGTGCAGCAAATGTTTGCTGGAGACCTGCAAAGGTTTCTACTCCCACTGCAGCAAGGTGGGGAGGAAACTCTCTGAGCGGGAGGGAGGGAGTGAGCGAGAAACCCGGAGAGCTCCTCCCTCCCCCAGACACTGCTGACACTTTGTCGATAGCCAGAGACAGATGCCCAAGGTCCTATTACCTGCTCCTGGCTTCAGTTTGTGAAGGGTTTTATTCCCCCTCCGATTTTGTTGCCGAGTTGTGTCCGGCCCTGAGCGGATAATAGAATTTCATCGATAGACTGAGCAGGTGATGTATGTTAAAGCACTTAATATAAAGAGACTTCTACAGGAGCCCAAATTCAATTTGGCCAATGAACTCAATTGCAGGCATTATTGCATTCCAGGAGAAAGACCAAGAGCATTTATACACATTACTCTGCAAATATTTATGTTCACATATCCGTGTGATGTCCTCCTCACCCTTCCTCCCTTCTGCTGGCCGACCCCCTAATGGGGAAGTTTGGTTTCGTGTTTGCTTTTTAAGACAGCTTTGAATATAAATAATGTTCCACCAGTCAGCAGGATCTTGACAGCTGGTGAGTGTCAACTTATTTAAAATAAATAGCCTCTCGGATGGGAACAGCCAGCTAGCGTGCTCTCCACTTTGGCATCTTTTACATTGTCTCATCTTCCTAACCCAAACCTCAAATCATTTCGGAGGGCAGCAAGGAGGGTTCCTTCCTGCCGGGAGGACTCACCCGTCCCTACCACACAACCAAAAGTAAAAACCCACAAGGACAATAACCCGCTCACAACCCTCTGACCTAACTCAGGGGTTTTTTCAGTTCTTTGGCTCTGCACAAAGCAGTGAAAGCCAGAAGTCTGTCACCGTGGTTCAAGCTGAAAAAAACAACACATTAAAATGGCTTTTTCTCTCCTCCAGCCCCTGGACCACGGGCTTGGGTAAGCTCCCAGCCCTGCTCCTGGCATGAATGAGCCATCGTTGCCTTCTTCATCCCCTTCAGCCCTGCTCCAGGACTGGCAACACAGCAAATCCCCGCCAGAGCCATCTCCCAGCAAGGCAAATCCTGATATAAATGCTCTCCACAAAGGGACTGTGCTTCTTCCATGGCCCAGCCATTAGAAGCTATTTTTACCTGCTTCCACACGCACAGATGGGCCAGAAACAATCCAAGCTCAGCACCCGTTATGCTTTGCCCAAAAGATTTGCTCCCTGCTTTTGCTGAGCTGCCAAAACAGTTGCAAAAGAGCAGGTAGAAGTGGGTAAGTGATGGCCAGGCAGCTGCCGGAGCGTGCTGCGAGCAGCGGCTGGGGATGACAATAGAGAGATGGAGAAGAGTTATTCATGTTTCCCCGAGAGCCCAGATCAGTTGAAACATCGTTTTCCTTGGGGACGGAGAGGAAAGAGCTCCCTTCAAACACATCATCCCATGAGACTCATTAAAGGCTCATCAATTACAGTGAGAGCAAACAATTCAGGGGAAAGCTCTGATAAGCCTTCCTCTGGCCGGCAGTCATTAGCAGCTCTCCCGAGCCGCCTCTCCCCAGCACCAGCAGAAAGGGAGCAGGGGGGCAAAGCCAAGCCCGTGGGGGGAAAAGCAGGAGTGTGATGGCTCGGGAGCCAGCAGGAGGGGACCAGCAGTCTCCAGAATATCGCTGTGGCCATGCAGAGCATCCTCATGGAGAGGCGTGTGCAGGCTGGGCTGGAAAGAGGCTTGAAGGGGAGGTGGTGGCCTTCTGCTGCTCCACGTCCAGGATTTTTTAAGGAGCTCAGAGCAGTCGGTGTTGTCTCATGGGAGCACAAGGGGATGGAGCAGCTCTCTGGGTCCCCACCCAGCAGTTCCTCCAGCCCTACCCAGCACAGCAGTGAGGTCACTGCATCGGGCCGGGGAGGTGCCAGCACCCCAAGGCTGCCCCATCCCTGCAGGAAGGGAGAGGGATGAGGAAATGCTCTTTGCCTTTCCCTGCCTCACTTCCCTGCTCTGCATGTGGGGTTGAGGACAGAGAAGAGGTTGTAAAACAAGTAAGAATCCTTGGAAGGAAAACAAAGGGCTGGGATGGCTTTTTAAAATTAGTTCAAACGTCATTATTAATGAAAGCTCAGGGAAAGGGGCTGTTTTCCCACTCCCAGCACAGAGGGAGGTTTGCTGCAGGTTTGCTGCACTCACCCCCTTCCTGTGTGTGGGCATCTCCTTCCCTCACACGTGGGCTTGGCACCAGACACCTCTCCAGCAGCTCGCTGCTGTGACCTCCAGGATGCTGACATGGAGAAATGCAAAAAAGTGTTCTTTATGGCTGGGGAAAAAAAAAAAGAAAGAAAAGAAAAAAGGGGAAAAAAAAGGGGCACTTTCCTGTAAACTTTCCTTGGCGCTCCAAGTTCCGTGATGTTCCCTGGTGGAGGCATTGGCAGCGTCAGACCACACTGCACCAGTCTGAGGGAAGCTGAACGACCTGCACTAAAATCAACTCATAAATACCCCTTTGTGCCCACTGTAACATCTGGGGGCACACATTGCTCCGACCACTCCTGCTGGGAACAGTGTGAGCCAGTTTCTGTTTAACGCCGAGTGCAGTGGTGTGACCCACTGCCAGCCCGCTGCAGGACGGGGGTCCCTGGTGTCCAAGGGTGCTGGGGCCCTGCTGGGTGTGCTCTGGGGCTGCTCCCCACCACTGCTGACCCTACACAGGCTCTGAATGCTCACCGAGAAACAGCACTGCCAGCACAGCCTTGACCCACGAGTCAGAGAGGAGAAACACTCCCAGCTCCTCAGATCTCCTCCAGAGCCAGAGAGACCATATTGCAACCAGCACTGTGCTGGAGCAGCCCCGGGGCTGGAGCGGGGCCATGGCTGCCTTCTGCAGGACACAGCGCAGGTGTCTGCCCCGCTGCTGCTTTTTAAGCCTCATTGCTAAGTAGCTCCTAACCTTTCCCTTCATCCTCTCCTTCCTGCCGTGGCTGGGCGCCGAGGAGGATGAGCAGAGGCGAGCAGGACTAGCAGCTCCCACCCAGGGGACTGGGCTAATGCCATTTTCTCCAGTCTCCGCCAGCTGAGTCTTGGCTGGGGAAAGACAGGCACAGACCATCGGCGAGCGCGCGTCCTTGGGCTGCGGGCCCAGAGGAGGAGGCACAGAAGCCTGAGGGAGGGGTTGAGCTGCTGAGCCCGAGCTGCAGGAAGGCCGGGATGCAGAAACCTCAGCCCAAAACGGGGCTGGCAATTGGGGCTGGCTGAGGGCACCTGGCTGTTCACCATTAAATAATGCAGCCTGATTGATTGGGCTGAAAAGTGCTGTGCTGCGGGGTCAGCCTGCTGGGGTTACAGCTCCCTGCTTAGATTGATGATCCTCAAAGGTCGAATTCAGAAAGCAATTCCCTGGTAAAATTGATCCTTTGGATAACAAAAACTTTTGCACAGTGGCAAAGGGTCTAGCAGTGAGAAAAATCAGTGACCCAGGCACAGGCAGGCAAGGTGAGCACCTGCCTCTGCTTCCTCTTGACTTAATTTTCCTTGTTTACACCAATTAGGAAGTGAGGGGTTCCCCTAGGGAGAGCGGTGCTCTATCACACCCAGCTGGGGGACATCCATGAGCTCCCTCCCTGTCCGCATCCCACTGCCAGGAGGCAGCTGGGGCTGTCCCAAGAGCTGGTGCTGGGCTCCCAGCCCTCCCCAGCAGCAAGTGAGCAGCGTGTGCGTACGAGCAGACCCTTCTGGCTGCCTCCTGCACACACCCGTGCCTCAGCAAGGCTGGGCCCCACTGTGTGGAGGAAGATTTGTAGCTGGAGCCAAATTAATGGTGCATGGGTCTCACCCTCCTGCACTGCAGCACCTCGGAGCCAGAAGCACCCCGAAATGTCTGCTTGGCTCTCGGTGGGGCATGCCAGGAGCAAGGATGTGTTACATGTGGAGGGTGGTGAGAGAGGCTGCCCCAGGCCACTGTGGGGACCAGGTGGTGGCCACCCAGGGCTGATGTCCCCACTGTGACTGGTCCTTGACTCACAGGGTCCAACATTGGAGCCAAGCACCACCCTCCACCTCATCCCAAACTTTAGGCAAAACAAGGAGTGTGACAGTCCCTTCCATCCTTGTACCCACTCCCCTGGGGCTCTTAAACCCCCCTTGGCTGGATGCTGGATCGCAAGGCTGTGGCCTGGAGCTGCCCCATCCCCTCACCCCCACCAGCAGAGGAGGGAGGAGAGCTGCAGCTCCCGAAGCTGTTGCTCTGTTCAGGCAGGGCCCAGAGCAGCAGTGGTGAGGCTTTGACCTGCTTTAACCCACTATATTGCCTGCTTTGCTCTCATCTGCTCATTTTAAAGTGAGAGAAGGAGGCCACGCAGTGTGGACGCTGAATAATTCAGAGCCAGGCTCCGCAGCACCCCGGGGCTGGGCAGCGCCTCTGCCAAAGGGCTGGGACAGCTCAGCCGAAATCCTCCCTCACCAAAGAGCCAAAGGGGACCTGCAGCATCTGAAATTCAGCATCCCTCCTGGCTGTAGGCACCAGCCAAAGCCACTTCCTTCCCCTGGATGCTGGGATTCGGGGCTTACTCCCAGGGCACCAGTGCTTGGAGGCTGTTAGTGCTTTCAGCCGTGACGCGGCATCTCCAGCCCTCACCACCACACGGTTTCAAGTGGAGCATGCTGAGTGTCTATCTCTGCTCCCTGGGCCATGTTTTCTTCTTTGCTCCCTTTCAGAGGCTGCAAAATTCCCTCCTCTGCTTGGTCAGAGACAGGGCAGGGTTGTAAGACAGGGAGAGATTGTTCATCCAGCTTATGCTTAGCCTCTGAGCGGGGTTTGCTAGAATTAAGGACAGGGAGGGGAGGGAGAGGGAAAAAAAATCATGCATGAGGTCAGCTTATCCAGCCATGCGTGAGGAGAGCACAGCAAAGGCGGCCTCAGCGGGTCAGGCAGGTGGCTGGGGAGCTTCTTTGGGGGCTCCAAGGGAGAGGGGGAGAGGCACCAGGAGCAGGGGGCATGCGCAGCACCAGCACCCAGACTCCCAGCTCCCAGCCTAATCCAGGCAGTTTATCCCGGTGCAGACAGAGCACGAGGAGCAGCAGGCCATGTTTCCTCTCTCTTCTCTGCAGGCAGCTCATTCCCTCAGCTCTGCATCTCTTGAGCCCTGTAAAAGGAAGCGCTGCCCCATCAGACTTCTCCACCCCTGCACAGAAGGCACAGCTTTACTGTTTCCTAATGCTTCTGCTTCTGAGAGTGCAAATTATTGCACAAAGCAGGGAAAACCATCGGGCTGTGCTAGGGATTGGCTGTCTGCAATGAAATGAGATGTTTTGGTCCCCAAAGTCTCTGTCTGATGGCCTCAGCTCGGGCCCAGGAGTCACCAGAGCCACGTGTGAGTTATGGGCTCAGCCTCTGCGCTCTGTGCAAGTCACCTCCGGAGTCTGAGCAACAGGAATTATTGTGCACGGAGATAATTATTCCCTGCATACTGCACTACAGCTCATTAAAAGTTTCTTAATGTTTGCAAATTGCTGAATAGCGTTTTTAGTTGTTGCCTTCTCCGATGAGGAGGGGACTAACTGGTGGATTGTGGTGGTGGCTTGTTGTCTGTGTTATTTTGGTCACAGCAGGCTGGGGCTGCGCTGCACGTAGGGAAGAGGGTTTGTGCTGGGCAGCCTCACACCACAGGAGAAAATGCTGCTGGCTTTGGCACAGTGCACAGGGGGCAAGGGCCGAGAGCCACCAGGGTTAGCCCTGCTCCTCCATCCAAAGCCCGAGGCTGCCTCCAAGTAAAAGCCTCCACCTGAGGTAGTCACCCAGATTCCTGGAACAGCCTGAAATGTGAGTGACTCCTTCCTGGTGTCTCAGCTGGAGATGTTGACTTGCCATTAAACAGTCTGTGCTCCTCAGTCAGGTGGTGGGAGTGAAGTGTCTCATCTTGGACGAGAGACTGCAGATCTGCCCTGGGTGAGGAAGTGGACACTGAACCCCAGCACCAGATACCTGGGGAGAACTGCTGAGTTCAGTGAGAAGAACCTGCAGGAGGAGCAGGGAAGGGGTGACCAGCCTACGCTGGGGGCAAGGAGGAGCAGCAGTAACACCTGACAGCTCTCCCCTGTCTTCTTCCTCCAGGTGTAAATGCAACCTCCACGCCAACCTGTGCACCTTCAAAGAGGGCAGCCTCCAGTGCGAGTGTGAGCACAACACCACGGGGCAGGACTGTGGCAAGTGCAAGAAGAACTTTCGCTCCAGGTCCTGGCGAGCAGGGTCCTACCTGCCTCTCCCTAACGGGTCCCCCAATGCATGTAAGTAACCTGCAGGGAGCCAGCCCTGCCTGCACTCCCCTCCTTGGGCTGCTCAACACCCAGAGATGGGAGCGGGTGCTCATATTGCCCTTCTCCAGCTTGAATCGGTGCAGGATGCTCAGCTTTCCGAAGGGAAACGGGTTCTTACCCCTGTGTTGGTACACAGAGAAATGAAAGAGGATCTGGTGGATGCAGAGGTGATGTGTTGGCTGCTGGCAGAGGAGTGATGAATCTAAATGATGGTCAAGAATGGGGAGGATGACCTTGGGCTGAGATATAACCACAGCTTCGGGGCACTGCCAGTTATTGCCCTTTGACAAAGGCGTTATTCAGCACAGCACAGCTCTGGCTGTCAAGCAGCCCACGGGCTCTGTGCTGGCTCTGCTCAGCTGCAGGAGCGCCGGCTGCTCTCTGGATCCCGCTCCGTGCGTGCCGGTGTTCCAGGGAAGCGCCGCGAGCTGCGGTCCCAGTGCGCAGCCCCAGCCTCCTCCAATTGCTGCTGGAACACGGCTCTGACAGCAGCGGCGGCATGCAGGCGAGATGGAGGATGCATTCCCACCATCCTCCGAGCAGGGAATTGGGGCAGGAGACCTCACAGATGGGTTGGTTCCTCCTAGGTTCCTGTCCACTCCACATTAGTGAACTTGTTTAAATGTCACGAAGCCACAATAGCCACTCCAGCCTTTCAAGCAGCAGCTTTGAGCATTACCAAAGCGAATCTTTTGTCTCCCTCCCCCCAAATTTTTTGAAAGATTTATGTGCTTTAAGATGATCAAAGCTGAAATTCAGGCTCCGAAGGCCGTGACAGGAATGTTTTGTGTGTGCCAGGGCTGGTAGACGAGCAGGTTCTTTGAAAGGGAACGAGCTTGTCAGCTCCCACCAAGCGGCTGCATTGCTTCAAAGGAGCCTGGGAGACTTTCTGGTGTTGACAGGCACAGACATGCTGTTCTCTCTCTTTCTCTCCCCTCCGTTCCTTGTGTCTCTTCCTATTTCTCCTCTGCTCTTCCTTTTCCCATTCATCTCTCTTCCCATTTGCCACTCAGTCTTCTTCCTCCTCCCCACCCCAACTCTCTCCGCTGCTTCCTCCTCCCCACATCAACATCCTCTTCCTCTGCCCCAAAGGCAGTTCTCTGAAGGCCTCTCCTCTTGGTAGTCCTACCTCTTCCATCACTGCTCCTGTGCTTTATATTCACGCAGAGCTGAGACTCCCAATGATTCACCCACATGCTACAGCAGGGAGGCCCATGGCCTTCAGTCCCCTGCTTCAGACCCTACAGCCTGTCCTTAGCCCAGTGCTCCTCAAAGGCTGTGCTTGTCCTTTGCTGGGCTTCCACAGCAGCCCAAGGAAATGGTTAACAGAAAAAAACCCATCAGCAAGGACCACGCTGGTTTTTCCTTCCCCAGGTGAAAGGCTTGAGATGCCAGGAGCCCAGACAGCGTTGTCTGGCTGTTTCTGTGCTTTGACAAAAGCAGCTTTTAAGCTGTAGCAGCAAACTGATGTGCCTGTGAGCAAGCCCCCCACTAATTAGCTGCTGTTCAGTCCCATGTTGTGTGTCTGTGTGATCTTCTGATGGTGTCCTGCTTCCAGTGACTGGGCTTCCTCTTGTTTTTTCCAGGTGCAGCTGCAGGCTCAGCCTTTGGCAGTAAGTAAAACCCTAACTGAAAAGCTGGCATTTAACACCTCGGTGCATGATCCTTGTGGATGTCACTAGGAAAAAAAAATATGGTTATTTTCTATCCATTATCATTTTCCAGGCAATACGTCTTCCCTAATTGTGCCTCATTTTCTGTCCTGTCAAAGAGTCTTATATTTTCTTGTTCTGAATTCAGTAGCCTCATTTTGCCTCTTCCTCTGGCATGGTTTCCCCCCATGAGGTTCGTTAGCATGGCAGCCGGAAAGGAAATAAAAAAAGACTCTTCAAAATCACCAGTGCTCGCTGTGAACTCCCCCCGTTAACCCGCCAGTATTGCAGAATTCTGCTCTGAGAAGGAGCTGGGTGTGAATTATTTGGCGTAGAACCCAGTCTGGGTCACCTTGGGCTATCAATAAAGAAAGCATATAGAGTGTGTGTACATCTGTATGTACACAGATATGTATAGGAACGGATGTCTGTGAGGTGTCAGCAGCAAAGGCGGCAGAGCTCAGCGGGGATTTCTGCTGCAAGATTGATGGCAGGAGAGGGCTCCTTATTTAACAAAGCTGGAGGAAGTTTGATATCAAAGAGCCTGGAGTTTTGGGTAAGCAGAAGCCTGGGTTTGAATGTTGTGGCTCAGAGTGCCCCTCCAGAAGAAACAAATCAGGGAGCTGAATGAATAATGAATTCTTTGGTTTGCAGGCAAGTGGAAGGAATTGGAGGAGGAATCGTTTCAGGGAAATGCAAATGCAATTAAGAAAAACGCACCTCAGAAAAGTGGAGGACAGGTTTCCTGGGTAAATGAACCATATTTAGATTTTTAGCAGTTAAGTGCTTGAAATTTTCAAATAAAAATTAAAAGTCTCCCTTAAGTAATTTAGGATTTTAAAAAAATAAATGTTTCAACAGTCCAAAATATTCTTCACCTTTCTGTTCAAAAACATTTTGATAACTTTTTTTCTTCCCATTTACAAAGCTTGGCATCCTCAGCACTACTTTAGTTTCCCTGGAAAACGTTCCCCATCAAGGTTTTTTGTGGGGCAGAAGCCGGGAGGGTGCTGGGAGCGATGTGCAGGAGGTGGACAGGAGGGATTTGTGTCCAAGGCCAGTTAAGGAGAGATTATTTAGCCCACATAGGAGACTAGAAGTGACCTAAATTAAGTATTTAAACTAGCTCAGGGCTATTATGAAATTAAGCACGATAATCTGCATGAAGCAGTGGGACAAACAAGGACAGGAGGGCAGCAGGTGTAAGTTAAGCAGGAATTTGTGTCCCAGTGTTATTTTAGTCGGGGCTGTTGTGGGGAGCAGTGGGGTGGGATCGCTCCTGCCCGGCTCCACGGGGGCTCCACTGACCCCGAGCCCTCCCTAAATTTGAAGGGAAACAAACGTGCCAATGGTCCTGGTTGGCTTTGATGGTGCCAGGCAGTTTGGCGAGGGGTGGCAGCAGGGGATGGCGCTGTGCAAGGAGCACAACTGGGCACGCAGGCACCGGGCAGTGGGAGCACGGCTTGGCCTGCGGGCTCCTTGGCACCTTGCCCGCTCCTCACCCCATCCCTCCCCAGACATGCCTTCATTTCCCCATTTCAGCTTAATTGGCAATTAGTTTATGATCGAGCTGTAAGTATTTAAGCCAATATCTGCACCAACAGAGTAAGCTGATACAGTCCCAGCCTGCAGCCCCTGCTCACACACACACACACGCCCTCGCTGTGTGCAGCGTCACCGAGCCGCTGTCGCCTTAATCCTGCCGGTGCCCCGGTTGTGACCGCGCTGAGAAATCAGTCACCAGTTCAGCCAGCAGCAGCAGCCACGCGAGTGTGCAGGCTGGCATGGAAACCCTCCATTCCCCCCAGTAAGTGCCTCCCAACTCTTCTCTTTGCTTGTCAGCGTACGAGCGACCGCAGCGAGCAAACACCGCAAAAACCACCACCGCAAAAACCACCACCGCAAAAACCACCACCACCACATCAACCACCACCACATCAACCAGCAGCACCCCCCTACCAGCCACCACCACCCAGCCAGGTGGGTGCCATGCTCCCTGCCCCACTCAGAAGCCAGGACTCCGCTCCCAGGCTCCTCTTTCAGCTGCTTCCCACGGGGCTGCTGTGTTGGCAGCCGTGGATCTCTGCTCTGTAGGATGATAAAGGGACATGGATAAAAATCAACCTGACTTGGTTCACTTCCCTCAGCCTCCAGGCAGCCCTGGTTTGCTGTTGTCTCTGGCACAGCTGCCAGAGATGCTCTCACAGCTCCATGACAAGGCAGGGCAGGAAAGCAATGAAGACTTTACTGATCTGTAATAAATTTAAACCACTTGTTTCTCTGGAAGGAGAGGGGAATTGTAGCCCATCCTGCTCTATCCCTGACCTCCTGTCACTTGCCACCCGACTCAGAGCAGCCCACAGGCTTTGCTCTGTCCTTGCTGGTTGTTCCAATCCTGCACCAAGTCCCTGTGGCCAAACTCATGGATGTAACGCAGGTGCAGTTTTCCTAGGGCAGAATTCCAACATTCCCCAGGTGGCCGCTGTCCAAGCAGCCCGGGAGCGTGCAGGGCTGGAGCTCACACACGTGCCAGAAACATCCTCTCCTAATTTCTGAAATCACCCCGTGGAGGAAAACTTTTGTCCTTTTTCTGGAGGTTCCTCCTTCCCTCTGCCCGTGAACAAGGAGACAGTGTTTTTCCTTGTCTTTTGGAAATGAGCAGATAAAACTTAACAGCAGGACATTTTTTTAAGCTGCTCATGGGGGAATTAGACACGCATTCCTCCCTTTGCCATGCTTTCAGGGCCTGATATTTCCCAGGAGGACGTTTTACACCCACAGCATGTTAGTAACAGTCTGTCTGGGGGAGCTGCCAGAAGCCAGTCAAAGGGATGAAGAAACTTGATTGCATGTTTATGCAAATATAGATATATTCATGGAAGTACCCTGCTTGAGGAGTTAATCAGGGAGCCGAGGGTTTAGGTCCAACTTCCACGGAGTTGGAGTGACCCTGGAAAAAGTGTGCAAGGCTCAGCTCTATTAGGAAGAGCTCCTCACCCAGAGCCATGCTGTACCTGTGCAGGAGGAGGTTCATCCACCCCCCAGCCTGCAGCTCACACCATCCCCACGGTCCCAGCAGGGCCAGGTGATCACATCTGCATCCACACCATGCACTTGGGGTCAGCTGATTTTTATCCATGCTCACCTGTAGTGACATTTTAGGGCTATTTTTTGCCATGTTCATGTGGGTAGCTGCTTAGTGTGTCTCTTGTATGATTTGCAGTGTTCTGTGGCACCCCTGGCACAGGCAGGACAGCGTCTTTGTGGGGTTGGCGTGCTGGGGGTAACCTCTCCTGCCAGACTGCTCTGAGGGACCTGAGAGACACCATGCACCTCAGGGTTTATTCCTTCTCCAAAACCTGCTTCCTGGGCAGAGAAAATATTTTCCTAATGCTTTCATTAACTGATGGCAAGGGACAAAATTAATAAATTGCAGCCCAGCTGCCAGATCCTTGGCTTGATACAGCCAGGCCTGAGCTCCTGGCTCCTCACCCCCATCCAGATCCCCATCTGTGCTTCTGCAGAGCCAGGTCCCACCCCAGGATGGTGTGTCTGGGAGTGGTGACAGTCCCTGGAGTGGCTGCTCTACAGAAGAGGGTAGTCAGGGCCACCCAGCAGTTCAGGGACCTGCTCTTACCTGGGTAGCACGACGGATTTGATGCCAAAGGTCCACTGTGTGCCCTTGACCAGCAAGAGGGAATCAAGGCACAGCTTAATTCTGTTCTGCTTTGGCCAGAGATGTTCCTCCTCCTCCATGGAAAACATAAAGTATTTCTTTAAATCCATGACATTCCCAAGGAGCTGCAGATCTAATTCACCTGAGCCTCAAGGGAGACACCTTGTGAAAGAGGTGACCCCCTGAGCTCCTGCTAGGACACGTTTGCAGGAGGTGACCCCCAAGCAGGGTCAGAAACCCAAAGTGAGATACTCTGTTGTAACCCCCCTTCTGAATTTTAGAAGCATTACAATCCCTCCTTGCTTTAAAGCCAGACATTTAAACCAGTGCTGCCAGAGCCCTGCCCCATCCCCGCGCTGCTTCACCCTCTAATTGACACACTGTCTCCTGCCCTCTGAATTTCTGCTTCCCACCATAAGCAAGCATCATCAGACCAGCCTCTGAGTTTGCTGCCTCTGTGCCCGCGACAGAAACACAGAAAAAACCAGGTATTTAAAGCCAGCCCGACGTGTTTTTGCCTTCTCCCCGGTGCCTCCGCACACCAGTGGGTAGCAGCACGGCAGAAGCAGCGTGGCACGTAGGCTAGAGGAGTAGATTAGATTTGGGTTGTCTCTGGGTTGCACGGAGCTGCTAGACATCTGCTTCCTTTGGCTGCTCGTGGTGTTTTCTGTGGTCAAGGTGGAGCTGTGGTCGTGCTCGTAGGATGCTTTTTGTGCCCGGTCATGCGGTGAGAGGGGAGAGGGGGATGAGTTCATGGGCAAGGGCTGTGGTCTGAAGGCAGTGGAAGCTGCCAAAATGGGTGGAAGGAAAAGAAATCGCAGAGACCCTTAGGAGGATCAATTAAGTGCTATTCTCCTTTGCCTTCTGCATTTCTGTTATTTCAAAACCTTCCTTGAAGCCTGTCAGCTTCTTCCTTGCCATTTGTTACATTTTTTCCCCACGTTCAAAATAAGCAAAAAACTCCCAACTTTTTTTTTTTTTTTTTTCCCCTGCCTCAATTTTTCTCCCTTTGGTTCATGGCAGTCTCAGCAGTGCCAGTTCACCTCTGGGAAAAACAGGACCGGCCTGAGCCCCGCTGGGTGGTCATGAACTCCAGCAGAAAGTGAGCACTGAGAGCCTGGCTTTGGGGAGGTCCTGCAGGAAGGGATCCCATGTTTATGCTTTGAGAAGGACTTTTCCAGGCTTCTCCAGTGCTGTTCCAATGGTTTTTGCTATGAAATGTGACTTCTTGGTTCAGTTTATTCCACTTCCTCAGAAGCCCACCAAGAACAGCAATTTCCATCAGAGCCACCCATCGTTTCCCATTTTTATGAAGTGGGTCTGGGGCAAAACGTGTCTCTCTCCCCCTCCCAAAATGTAAAACTGTCCATTATGGCCCAGAGCTACAAAGGGAAAGGTTCTCAAGATAATGAGCATTAATAATTTTCTTGGCTCTGTAAATGCGATTGAGTGGAGGTGTATGTGAATGACTAAAAAGCAAAATGCCTCCAGGGCTGTTTTTTATTGTGACTCTAATTAAACCCTTGCCAATTTGCACAGAGATTTTTTCATATTCTCTTTAACACCGTATTAATATCAATTGGGTTCCACTTTCCAGCTGAAAAGGACAATGTCTATCACCTTCTCTTAGAGATTGTCATTAAAAAAATAATCTTTTTTTTTTTTCTTTTTTATTCTGTATTGTTTATCATCCCCTTGATGAGGCTGGGAAATCACATTTCTCTCCTACTCGGGTTTGTCCTTTGAAACTTGGCAAGGATCAAGAGATTTTTTTTTTTTCCTCCTCCTCCTTATGTTACCCAACTGGAGCTTGAAATTAATAATATGGCTTTTAAAATTTTTAGTCCCTGGTTTGTTTTCTAGCAAACCTGAAGATTGTTACCAATACTGAGCTGGGGAGGGGGATGGAGCCAGTGAGGGTGAGGGTTTGCAGGGAAACCAAACAAGTGAGCTATAAAATTTCTTGCTGGTTCAGCTGCTCTGCAGTGGTTGGAAATCCTTTAATTTGTATTTCTGAGGGAAAAGAGCAGAACCTGAAGGAGGGCCTGGAAGTTGGGACTGGAAATCAGGGCTTGGTGCCTCCAACCCAGGGCACCTGGGCTGTTTCTCAGCTGTCATTTCAAAGCAGAGGGGTGCAGGGTGGTGGCTCAGATCCTGCTGCAAACACAGGAGCAAACCCCTGTGTGCTGAGCTGCCCCTCACAATCCAAGGGCTTCCCGGCCCCTCTGGTGCTTAAAGGCCCCCGTGGCACAGGGTTGGGTGTTGGGTTTGGGGCTCTGACTCCCTGTGGGAATGCTGCAGGGCTCCTCGTGGGATATCAGCTCCCCCAGTAACACGATTTTCCCTTTGATCACTGCAAGACTACCCCAGCTTGTCGGCGGCTGCCCCGCTGCAGGTGGGCTCTCCCCTGGCCAAGGCTGGCCCAGGAGCACAAGGTAGGAGCCACGTGGCTGAGCTGGGTCCTGCCAGCGAGAACCAGCTCGGGGAACACTTTAGTTTCTAGCTCTGGATCTGTGTTTTCCATGCCTCTCTCCTCCTCTGCCCGGGAAAAAGCTCGGGGCTTGTCTGTGCCCTGCACACAGCTGGGAATCCGGTGAGGCTGGATCGAGCCTCGGGGTTTAGTCGTGTACATGAAAGATGGGGATGGTGAGTGGTAGAAGGGATTGTTCACAGCTTGCTTCCGGGGTGAATGGAGAGGATCATGGAAACCCTGTCATCTCCCGAGGCTGGAGCCTGTTTGTAGAGCAGAATCACCCTGTGAGTGGATAGCCCTGTGTCCTTTAGAGCGTGGATCCTTCTAATGCGCTCCCTTGTTCAGGTCTCCTGCGTGACTGCCTGAGGTGCTCCAGGTGGGAGCCTTGCGAGGTTTCTCTCCGGCTGTTGAGGCTGAAGCTTCTCCTCCTCAGGTTCCCACCACACACACGCTTTGGTAGCTGCCCCTGGTGCTCAGCTCCCATTTCCCACCCGAGATTCCTGTAGCTTGCTCCAGCCGTAGACTTTAGCACCCCTCCGGTGCAGATCACGGCATCCTGGGCCTGTCTGGCCTCACAGAGAGGCAAAGCTGCCTTTGATGCAGCTACACCAAGGGGCCAGGTGTGCTGACATCTTGACAATGCTCTGCAGATTTGGCTTTTCTCCGTGCCCGGGCAATGTCAGGACCACGTGCCAACACTCAGCCATCCAGCAGCTCCCACACCTTCCCTTAGGAGTATTTTTCCTGCCTCTCTCCACACTTGTAGATGCTAACTTTCGGGAGACTTTGTCTCTCATTCCTGCTTTAGCACATCCTCAACCAGATACGGCTCCACTGACCCAGCCTAGACACCTGCCTAGAGCTTCCAGTGTCCCTTTGCCACCTTTTTAAGCAAACCAGGGGGGATCTGTTTTAAATCTGATGTTCTCTCTGATGCCACCTGTGGTGACCCACCAATCACAGCAGCACTTGGACAGAAGCCGAAGCCACCAGACCCTCCCGAGAACATGCGAGGTAAGGCCAGGCCTGTCCCCAAGGCTGGGACAGGGCAGGTTTCTCCCTCAGTGCCACAGGCCAGGACAACCCACCTGCCCTCAGCACAACCCACCATCGTACAGTCTCCTACTCAGAGGGCCCAGCTCAGCTCAGCTCTGCTCATCCAGCCCCAGGGAGGTCTTTTTGGAGATGTTTGGGGCCAAGGAAAGCCATGGAGACCAGCGGGGCCCTGGTACCACTGCAGCCTCGGGGATGGCGTTGGGAGCAGGAGCGGGTGCACTCTGACCACGGCTGAGCCCCTGGGGAGCACGGCCACCTCCTGCCATCACTGTCACTGTGAGGATGTGACCAATACAGGTGGCTGGAGCTGGCAGTGCCCACCCAGGGCCTCCCAGAGCACCACAGCGCCTGCAAGGGCTTGAGCTCCACGAAAAACAGCGGCAGCCATTCCCAAACGCCCTGTGGGACCTCAGTGCTGCTCAACCTTGCCCCTCACTGGGCTCACCAAAGCACAAAACCTCCCAAGGCTCGATGGCCTTTACCCCCAGTGCTGGGTCATTCTGTGTGGGACAGAGACAGCACAACCCCCAGGGAGCCCCGTTCCAGCTGGGACAGCCCTTTACCCTGAGGAAACGTAGGAAACATGGCCCTGGGCTGGCCCTGGGAGCCCTCTCCCCAGCACAGCTCTCAGACCCGTTTTATCCTCTGGCGTAGCGGCTCCGAAGAGCAAACCAGGGCGCACAGCACACTCTGCAGGCAAGAAGCACGGGAAAAAGACAGGTACGTGCTGCTGGGGACGGGCCAGGCTGGAGCAGCACCTGCTCTGCACGACCCTGTAGCAACCCCTGCCAGATGCCCCCTCCGTAGTGCTTGTCCTCCTCGCAGATTTTTGGGTGCCAGCTGGCGTGACCTCCAGCAGCCCCAGCCCGTGGCCTGTAGATATGGTTTGTAAGTTGTGCATCTTTATCCCAAACAACCCAAACCACGACAGCAAACCCTCATAAAGGGGGCACGGGTGAGTAGCTCCTCCCAGCTCTGCAGTAGTGTTGTGCATTGAGTTTTTCATGCATTGAGTTTTTTGTGCATCGAGTTTTTCGTGCATCAGACTTCGAGGAGGGGAGGGAAAGAGGAGAAATGTAGCAGCTCCCAGCTGTCTGGTGCAGAAATAGATGCCAGCGCTGCCAGCACGGTGCTCTTGGCTCGGCATTGTTCTCGTGGCAGGGGAGGACGCGGGGTGGTGCTAAGCAGTGAGAAAAAGCCTGTCTCTGATTTTTCTCAAGCATCCTCAAAGAGCTCAAAACTCATCCGGCTCAAACCAAACTCTGGCCCAGTGGCTCCCATTGAAACATACAAAGGTAAGCGGAGGGAGGGCGGTGCTCTGGGGCTCCCTGCCCTCGCTCAGGTGAGGTGGTCCTGCAGGCTCAGACACGGAGAAGGTGGGGAGGGTCTGTCCCAGTCGTGGTTAGCTGTTAGCTGTGTGTAGCAGTGCTTCCCTAGTCTGAAACAACGCTTGAGAATTGCAGCAGCCAGTATTTGAGCTGAAATTCTTTGGGTATCAGTTGATGAGGCGAAAGTTCTTTCACAGGAGGTCAAGACTACAAGGCACTCTCAACTCCTCCTCAGGCGGCTGTGAACCGTGGGGAAACCTCTGCCCTGCTCCATCTTCCCTGATCATCATGTCATTGATCACGTCTCCTCCTCCAGCTGCATGTGCATGCCAACCCACACCCTTCCCTGCCATACCTCTGCCATCCTTGAATGTTTAATGTTCTGCTTGGAACAAAGCCCCAGCTCCAAACATCTCTCCGAAGGTTCTGAAAGCTCAGACCTGGCTGAGAATTTCTGCTCATGTTATCCCCTGCCCTTGCTGGCTGGGAACCTCCTGACCAGGCCAGCTGGGCCATAAGTCACCTCCTTCTCTCCAGAGTTGCACATCTCAGTATATAAACATATTTAGATATAAACTCCCAGTAAGATCCAGCACTGCAAGGTTATCACCATCCCAAGTCATGGTAACAAAAAGCAAGCACAAGCAGCACATAATCCAATCCCCCTGACTACAAATTCACCCACAGATGGTTGTTTTCTAACACGTGCTCACAGCTGAGAGAGGTCAGCCCTGGGGACAGGAGCACTTGGCCAAGTGATGGTGGCATCTCCCACCCCAGCAGCAGCCTTTGCAGGCTGTGCTGTGCCAGGCAAGTCCTGGTTCAAACCTTCACACACCCATCCACCAGCTATTGAAGGATCCCACACAAGCCACGCTGCCTTGCATAGCTTTATTTTAAACATTTAACCTGGGAGCCACCACCCTTTACACCAGGAAGGTACAACAGGAAGGGGCCTGCTGAGAAAGGACACAGAGAGGAAAAAGAGAGGCTGTGAGGTTTTACCTGAAAACGCAGCAGCTTCAGCTCCACTTGAGCACCCTCTGCCAGTCTCATCCCACGGGCCATTCCCCTCTGTGCCCCAGCAAGGCAGAGCCTTTGCCAGGGCTCTGTACCCCAGCCCAGCTCCTCCCAGGTCCTGCAGCCTCCCCAGAGCCAAACCCAGGCACGGAGCTCTGCTCATTAACAAGACAGCTCTGTAATTACCACCTGACTCCCCTCCACTGCCTGCTCCCATGATTATGCAGTTTCTGAAAGAGATCATGTCCTGTGATTGCAAGGGGCTGGCTCCTGCCTGTCCACACCCCAAGATTACAGGGACCCCGACCCTGCTCTGCTCTCTCAGTGATGATTTCCAGCCCGACCCCCTCATGGTGGTGGAGAATTGTGTGCACTCCCCCTGCCCAGCACACCCCAGCCCTGTGCTGGCAGTGGCCACAGCATTCCCCCAGGCAGGACCCTCCTCCACAGTGGCTCCTCTCCTCCTCCCAGCGTGAGGGAAGGTGCTCCAGGCCCATGTCCCCAGCTCTCTCCTCCTCTCCTCTGCAGACTGCGAGTGCTACGGCCACTCCAACCGCTGCAGCTACATCGACTTCCTGAACGTGGTGACCTGCGTGAGCTGCAAGCACAACACGCGGGGCCAGCACTGCCAGCACTGCCGCCTGGGCTTCTACCGCAACAGCTCTGCCGAGCTGGACGATGAGAATGTCTGCATAGGTGAGCGCCTCAGCTGGGGCCTCACTCTGTGGGTGGGCTTCATTCAGCCCCTCTCTGGAGGGTGTTGGGCCCACCTGCATGCTCTGCAAGGATGGCAGCTGGTACCGTCTCTGCAGCCTGCCAAGGCATCTCTTCCCTGAAAAGAAAGCCTAAATAATATCATAGAATCACAGGACAGTTTGGAAACTATCTTGTTCCACCCCTTGTCATGGGCAGGGACACCTTCCACTATCCCAAGTTGCTCCAAGCCCCGTCCAACCTGGCCTTGGACACTTCCAGGCATGGGGCAGCCACAGCTTCTCTGGGCAAACCATGCCAGGGCCTCACCACCCTCACAGGGAAAAATCTTTCTGACTGGATTCAGCTGCCTTGCTCAGCCAGGAGGGGCTCAGCTCCAAAGAGCTTTTGCACCCATGGCCATTTGCACTGTCAGGGCCTCTTAGGCCAACGTGTCCTCCCAGCCCCTTGGTCTCTAAGCTCTCTTCCATAGCACATCTCCAGACTTTTCCAAAGTCCCCAGTCCCTCCCTCAGGGAACTGCATGCACAGACCCCCAGGCAGGACAGGCACTGACCTCCCCCGTCTCTGGCCAGAATGTAACTGCAACCAGATCGGCTCCATGCACGACCGCTGCAACGAGACCGGCTACTGTGAGTGCAAAGAAGGTGCCACGGGGCCCAAGTGCGACGACTGCCTGCCCAACTACTACTGGAGACAGGGCTGCTTCCGTAAGTACCCGACTGCGGGGCCACGGGGAGCTGTGAGACGGCTCCAAACAGGAGCAGGATCTCCAGCGCTGTTGGCTCGGGTGCCCCACGATGCTCGGGGTGCAGGGTGGGCAGATTCCAGCCATACCTCCCAAATCCAAAATGACTTGGTAGCTTTGCCCGTGAAGTTTGCAGCCGTCCGCTGTGTTCTGCTGGCCTTGGAACTGCTCTAGCCCCGGGAGGGCTGGATAATTTAACCCCTAGGGGCTAAAATCTAGCTCCTGCTGCAACCAAGGGGTTTAACACACTGCAGGGTAACACCCACGTCCCTCTCTCTCACCCTGCAGCCAATGTCTGCGACGACGAGCTCCTGCTGTGCCAGAACGGCGGCACCTGCTACCAGAACCAGCGCTGCATCTGCCCCGTGGGCTTCAAGGGGGTCTTGTGCCAGCAGTCCAGGTGTGAAGTGGACAAAAAGGACTGTGACGGTGCTCCCGGTGCCGGCGGCAGCCTGGCCACCGTGGCCCTGGGGGTGCTCGCCCTGCAGCTGCGAGGCTGGGTGGGCCTCTGAGGCCGCAGAGGGAGCCCGGCCCGGGCGCGTCACCCGAGGGACCTGGGGACACCGAGCTGACGGGTGGCCGTCCCCACCGCCCCCTCCGCCTTCCTTCACGCTAGGACTTGCACAACGTCTTTCGGTCCACTTTCCAAGCAGAGAGGTACGCAGGGAGCCCGGGGCTGACCGGTGCCCGCGGAGCCAGCCCGGTGTCCCCGCGCGGAGCCGGGGCGGGGCGCGGACACGGGGAGCGCAGCAGCCTGAGCGGGGACGCGGCCTGCCCGCCCTCCCTGAGCACAGGGCCTCCGTCCTGCTCCGCACAGGGCGGCCCGGGGCCGCCGGGGCCCTGGGCAAACAGTGCCGCGATCCGAGGGATGGGTTTTTTTTTTTATTATTACTTTATTTACTTTGGTATAGGCTGGGGTGTTCTTTTTATTTTCCCTCCTCTTAGCGTCCTGTTTTGGAAGAGCCTGTCATGAGAGCTCCAGAGCCCCACCGCACACCAGGCAGGGGACGGGGAGGGAGGGGAGAGGGGACTCTGGTCCATCCCTGCTGCATAGTCCCACATCCCACCATGGGCCTGGCCTGGCCACGCACATACTGTTGCCTACGACTGTAGTTGCTGCATTGATTTTGTATTTTCATGGCTGGGTTTTGTTTTCTTGCACTTACGGAGAACACAGGGGCCCTGAGGCATTTGGAACGTGAGGAGTGCAGTGTCTTATCCACACATGTCCGTATGGTGTACGGGTCAAATACTTCTTTTGGTAGAGACTTATTTTTGTTTGGATTAAATGTTATAACAGAACCACGACCTAAAGGGACATTTTGCCATGAGCATTTGATTCTGGTGTATCCTCCTCCAGTAAAGCAACTATTAATGGCTGCTTGATCACCACGTTTTCCTTTTTGTGTGCACAGTTAATTACAGGTAAAGACTTATTTTTTGATTCATAATGTCCTCTTGTGTTTTCTGAGTCACTACCAAGGTGCACCACATGGTGAGGGAGAGGGGAGGGAGAGAGAGGTTGCCTCATCACTGAGAGCTTTTAATTATTTCTCCTAATTACTTTGCTGAGCCTAGGTTAGACTACTAACTGTAGACAATGAGCAAAGTCTGAGTGATATATTAAGCACTGGTCTTGTGTGAAAAGGCCATTTCACAATGAGCCTGCAGCAGGAAAAGGCTGGCTAGTCCAGGGATGCTTTTCCAGGGGGACCTCAGCTGTCCCAACCCCACTGCAGCCCCCCACGCCTCCAGCTGGTGCCATGATGCACCTTTGCAGAAAATGCTGTATTTTTAAGCAGCCACAGCCAGTATTTTTAAGCAGCAATACAGAGCTCACAGGGATTATATGAACTCATTAAGGCTCATCAACGTGCTCCTGTCTGAGGAGGCATTTACAGTCAAGCACATGAATGAAGGCAGGAGAAACCAGAGACAAGAAAAGAGGTAACCCAGTCAGATCAACGGGAATGTCACGAACACAAGAGCTCTAGTGTTGTCATATCCAAATACTTACCAAGCCAGGAGATGATTGAGTGCAGGATTAGAAGATGGGAGACACTCCCAAGTCCAGCTCGTTCAGTTCTGGGCTGGTTTCTTTGACAGGTGCCAGCCCAGGAGCCCCTCACAAGGCAGGTTCCAGCCTCCACTGGCATTTCCAGGCCTGGTGTCCTTGCCTGAGTGGAGCTCTTCTCTGAGAGCTTCTCTGTCAACATCTGCTCTGTTCCAACACCTTCTCTCCGTGGCCCTGTCCCTGCAGCCCATCCTGCTCAGGGCCCCTGTGCCTGGAGCAGCCCATGTTTCAAAGGTGCAAGAACCTGCAGCATCTTCCAGCCCTGACGCTGGATACTGAGCACTCAGCCAGTGCCACCAAAACCCAGCCAGCCCCACGGAGAGGGGACAGCGAGTCTGTGCTTTGGAAAAGGAGAGAAAACCACAAGTGAAGGTGCAGGATGGATATTGTCACTTCAAAGAGCAGCACACATTCTGAGCAGGATTTAACACCACAGAGGCAGAGCACAGGGCTTAGTTAATCCACCATAAATAAAAGAGGTTTCAACTCACCCTGATTTGATCCTTGAGGGAGCGGGCTGGCCCCAGCATTGCCTCCCTGGCTTCAGCAGTCGCTTGCTGTCTGTTGGTATCGACACTCACTCTCTTCTTTGTGCTTTCTGACTGCAACAGACCTTAAATCCTCATGTTACTGTTCTTACAAGTAATAGCAAAGACTGTAACAAGATCAAGATCTCTAATGGCACTTCTGGAGAGTGAAGCAACATTCTTCTTTTCCTGCACTACTGTTTTTCTCTATAATATTAGATTAAGCAACAGAAAATTTACTACTTCATAAAGCCAGACGAACTCTGCACCCAGCAGATTCCCTGCAAATACACACTTTTATTGCAGGAACGTGCCAAGCAGCAGCACCAAATTCCTGTAGAAAATAACCTCAGAAAGGCACAACAAAGCTCAGACCAGTCAAGGAATGAAGGCTGCTGAAAACTACACTCGACCTTTCTAGGTTTGGGGATTTGCTCTCTAGGTTGGGTGTTGGCTGTTTGGCTTTGGGGTTTTAGAGTCATAGAATAGTCCAACGTAGAACTCGGAATCACACAATGCAAGCCACTGCAAGGCAGAAAGGAAAACCTCTCACACAAAACTTAAACTTGGTATTCAAGAAAACAATTTAAAGCTTCTGAAAGCTTCAGCACTGAAGACCTGTCAAGTGCAGACATCTGTTAGCACGGGTGTCTGCACAAAGAGAACAGAGCATTATTGAAATAACACAGAAACCATCACTGCAAGTACCCACAGATCCCAAAGTTCATCTTCTTTAAAACAGAAACATTTTGTACATCAGTTAATGCTTCCAAATGGGAGAAGTTGTCCAAAGAGCTTGATACTTTACTTGTGGAAAGGTTAACCAAAAGGTACTTCTCTTTCTGAGAAAAGCCACTTATGCTCTTTCAAGAGGTTCCATGTGCATCCTGTCACCAGCATTTGATTAGTTTGAAAAAGTTTTTAAATTACACTTCTGTCTGCAGAAAGTGACCTCTCCAAACAGCACAAATAGAGCTTTTGATTTTTCTTGTTTACCTCACATTCTACTCTGATTTTAACTATTGAGAGTTCTGACAAATCTAAATAACCAAAAGCCCCAAGGCAACAAAATCCTGCCTGATGCACATTTGCTCGCTTGCCAGGTAAAATGTTAAACCTACAGCTCCTGGGAGCTGGAGACAGGAGGGGAGAAAGAACTCCATTGGCAACTCCATTGGCACTTCCAAGGTATGTTATTTGTTTTTTTAAAGATGAGGCAGCAGACATCTCATCTGCAAGTGATTCGTGAGGAGCCCTGCAGAGGCTGGAGGAGCAAGAAAACCAACACTTTTTAGTGGGAATAAAATGGTCTCAGTGCCCTGTTCTGCTCTGTAATTGGCATTCATGAGAAGCTTCAAGTGTAAATAAAACAAAGTATACAGGAGGAGCTGAGTGTTCTTGCTCAGAAGTAAGAGCAGAGCTGGGTTTTGAAGAAGTTTGTATCCTCATCTTCTCAGCCCTTCTGGCAGGGAGCTGCAGAGTTTGGCCACGATCACACAGAAAATGGCTAAAAAAATCACACCCTGATTTGAGATGCAGAGAAAAGCTTCAGACCCTCCTGAAGGCTCCTTTGGCATTTTGATTCTTGAGGTGTTGTAACAAGTTTCACTGCAGGGTGAAACGTGTGAGGAAAGCCTAAGCCCACCCATTTTCACCACATAACTGCCTTTTCTTCTGGCCAGCAACAATGCCAGGCTCCAAAAGCTCCATCCTGACAACACTCTGTGTCACTCCAGGGGTTAAAATAGGGGGGAAACTCATGGGCTTTCTCTGTAGCAAAGGGAGTTCTTGCTTCATGTGACAGTGAAATCAGTGGCAACGTTGCACAGCTGCACCAGGCTACAAAATCAGGTTTTCTACGTTTTCCCAATACCAGATGTAATGTGCTCTCAAACCACCTTCATTTCTATCATGTTTTTCCTGGGAGTTGGTGGCAAATTAGCCAAGGGCTGAGCAGACAGGTACATATGGCCAGGAGGTCTCCTGTCAGTGATATTCGATGTACAAGGCTGCTTAGCTTACATTTATTTGCACTAAAGTATAAGGCACTGGGCTCCTTTCCAAGCAGCTTAAAAAGACAAGAAAGGAGACCCGTTGTGGCAAGAGACTGTATTATATCATTAACATTATAAATTCCATTTACAATCCAGCAGTCATTTCATCCATCATTTATTCATGCACAAGGGAGAGAGCGTCTTGCATTTTTAGGACCATGGTTCTGCTCATCCACGGGATTGCTGTGAGCGAACAGCCCGGCTCCAGCTTTGGCTACTCTGGTCTGTCCCTTCTCATCACGATTCAGAGACTGCCAAAAAGCCAAAGTCAACTCTGGGATTACTGGGGTTCCATGGTATTTTTCGGATGTTGACTGGCAATGTTGTTTAGCCTCAATTCATGTATTTAGTCACAAGTTCTGTGTTGCTCTGGAAGCCCAGGCTGCTCCGTGCTTCCCCCACATGAGGATAAGAGGGGTGGGGGCTATTCCCATTCCAAGGATTAGCACAGGGAGGAGAAGTGCCTTGCCAGCCTGCACACCTTTCTCCCAGCTCCTGTGCTGTCGCTCATTAGACCCAGCTGCTAATTAGCTGCTGCACTCGGCTGCTCCAGGAGACAGCACTGTAAGAACCCATGGTGCCACCAGCACAACCAGCACTGGGAGTGTGAACGGAGAGACTGGGAGGAAGGAGAGGCTGATGCCCCTCACGTCCCCACAGCAGCCTGGCACAGCTCTTGTGAAAGCCAAGGACAGTCCAGTGGCAGCTCCAGCTCTCAGCACCCTTTGGGCCCATCCACCAAGGAGCCAACACCTCCCTCCTGCACTTCCCAGAGGGGATAATGCTCCTGGAGAATTGCTGGTTTCCCTCTGGTGCCCCACAGACAGCCCAGGAACAGCTGGGAAGGCAGCACAGCACAGGGACCCAGAGCTAGGGAACACGGACTAGACAAGTACCTGCCTTGCTCTCACATCACCACGACTGGGAGTAATGACATGGAAAACAATTACAGCAAACCTTAAAGGAAAAAGGAATAACCACAATTATACCCCACCTTTACTGCAAAGCCTATTTTGTGTACAAAGAAAAAGTAAAAAAACCTCCACAGTCTGAAAACCCCTAAACAAAACATAGTCCAGCACTTACAAGAGACTTTCCCTCCTTCCCAAGAACACAGAGAGAATTAAGAGAATTAAGCACTGAGAATTAAGCTGCCAAGCTTGGAAGCAGCATAGAAGCCTCTGTATAAAAACCTGGATACTGCTTCTTCTAAAGGGTTTTGGCACAATCTCCAATAAAGTGTTTTACATAAAGTTGTGTTGAGTATGTTTCTTTACTGACTTTCCCAACTTTAACACTCAGTGGTTTCTGAAAAGCCTCCTCCAAGGGCCACCAGCTCTGAGGTGTTAGAACTACAGCAAGTCTCTACTCACAGCTTACACACTGGCTGCCCATCACTCCTCAGCACTTTGCACCACACAATGGGAACAGCAGAGAGTTTATGAAAATTGTACGAGATCTGTGTGTTCCTCACTGCAGATTCGAGTCAGTGAGAAGTGTGCTTTGGCTTGGATTTTGCTTAGTTTTTTGTGTTTTGGGTATAAAACAATAGGAGAAATATTTCATTAAAGCTACAAACCTACTCTGAGTGGTTTGTGGAGAGGGAAGAGTGTTTTAAGTTCAATAACCCAAGCATTTTTTTTATTAACAAATACAGGACTAACGATACAGACTGATATGGCAGCAATAATCCACTGCTGAAGACTGACAACTTAAGTCAGATAAATCTAGTATTAAACCAGCAAAAAGGTCTGAGCCACTGCACACACCTCAAAGATGATTTATGGAAAAACACAGGCATTATAGAGTACAACAAAAATGAAATGTTAAAACAAAATTCCTTTCAGCATGTGGCAAATACTGCTCTCAGAACTTGTTCTAAAATGCAGAGTGAGGATAAAGAAAACTAGAAGAAAAGTTTCACAGAAACATTCTTGAGACCAAATTGCATTTAATAACCAGAAGAGCAGTTCCTCATTCGTTTTGTTGCCAGCTTCACTTTATTTACATCAAGACAGTCCAAATGGCTTCCACAGCCGTGGGGTTTGCAGAGCAGCAGCCTCTTAATGTGCTAAGTACAAACAGCAGGCAGGGCAGCAATGCCCTGCCAACGAGAGCCAAGGGGCTTGGAAGATGACAGTTTTTAAATATTCCTATTAACATAACGGGAGGTAACACACAAGGTATGGAGTCTGTGATGGGGACTGACTGAAATGTCTGCTTGTTTAAGGTCAGAGTCACTCAGCAGCCTCACAAGAGTCACAGCAGCTGGAGAAGAGCACACAGGGCTGCCAGGAGGAGTCGGGGGTCACTGAACGATTCAGAATGCAACGTAACAAATAACTAAAAGCTGAACAATGCACAGATGCTGATCTCACCTCACAGGGATCTCCCAGATTCTCCCCATTACACTGAAACACTCAGTCCTGCACAGCACAAGGAGCTGGATAGGCACAGCCAGCAATAAAAGCCTCCTCACACACCTCCAAGGCAGCTCCTACCAGTAAAGCACGTTTGTTCTGGGCTCGGATGCTTTAGGGATGTGAGTTTTCTTGGCCGTTACAGCCTGGACCAGCACCTGGTGCTTTGCAGAGTAAGGCACTGGAATTATCCCTGCAATAAGGAAAATGGAAATGAGGACTGTAGCTAAACTGCGGCTCACTTGCTCCAGCAAAAGCCACTGCCACAACACTGATAAGTCAGTGACAAGGGACAGCAGGACACTGCCTGCTTCAGGCTGTCCCTGAACACACACCTGGAGATGGCACAACCTGGCCCTCTCCATGCACCCAACTGGTACCAACACTGCAGCTCCTCCATTCCCTGAGACCTGCACTCTCAGGTTATCTCTGCACAAAACTCAGTGCATGTGAAATGCTGCTCTTCACCTCCTGAGACACACACAAGCTCCAGAAAACAAAAGGTGATACTTCACAACGACCCAAAGGGATTCTTAGTAGAAATAATTCCACTTTTATTATGAAATGTTATGATGAGAGGAAGGTTTTCTTAAAAATAATTTGGTTTTTCGCCATCCTCTTTTAGTGGCTGCATATTCTTCATCAGCACAGTGGGAAGAATCCAGTAGTAACACCTAGAAAGACCTACCTGCCCTTTTTATCCCTGTGGATCTCCAAAAGCTCCATACAAAGAAACTCGAGTGATATTACCAATAACTGTTAGCTGGATCTTGGACCAAGATTCCACAGTGCTGTTGATTCCTCCTCACAAGGACACAGTGGGACCAAAGAGACCTCACAGGCTTTAATCTGCAGACTGTGTTGCCACTGCAACCAGAAAGGGATTCCAACTGATGGAGCAGCAGCAAGAGCAAAACTCAAGGCACATTTGTATAAACAAAAACTCTTCCGTTCCTATAAAAACAAGCAATAAAATATACAAAATAAGTAGAATTCTCTCCATTCAACCAATGTACATCTGCCTCACTCCTTCCTGAGGCAGTAGTGGAGCATGAGCAAGAACCACTGCTACCACATTTTCAACATTCAGTTTTGCTGTGAAATAAATTAGACTTATTAGTGCAAAGAGAAAAGAAGTCTGTCTTTTGGATTTTGGGGTTGGGTTGTTGGGTTTTGTTTTTGCTTTACTCTGGTTTTTCATAAAAAAATTACATCTCTAAGAAATTAGCATTTACACAAGGAAACTTTGCCAAATATCTTAAAATAATTCTGTATACTGTACAAATATACATCCTTAAACATTTACAACCTCAGCTTCCTAGATGACTAAACCCACTGCTCTTCCAAGCAATGCAGCTACCCAACTTCTCTTTTCAAAACCTCAAAGGTACCATCTGTCAGGTATTAAGTCCCTTCACAATTAGGGACAGGATGGGAAAGAGATCTACTGACAGTAGTGGTATCAATATAAGGGAGTTCCAGTTGTGCTAAATAATTTAAAATACAGTCCTTGCTAGACAGAAATCTGGGAATAGATTTTTGGTAATAAGCCGATAGTAAAGTCAGGGAAAGATCTTTCTTCTCTTGGCAGAGCTTGGTTCTGTGTTCTCTGGTGATTCCTGGGATGGTCTCCTCGATAAACCACGAGCGTCTCTGTTCCACTCACTGCTACTGCTCTGACCTCCTTCACTGGGGGCTTTGGAACCACTTTTGGACACAGCTGCTCTCCGGTCTGCCTCGTGCTGAGCTGTGGGAGGGGCTGTGGGAAGCACATTGCACTGTCCTGGTGTTTGCTGGGCCTTCTTGGCATTTTCTGTTCTGCAAATCTGATCCCTGGCAGCTGAGGACACGTCCAAGCCTTGCTGTGGTGTTGATCCTGGATTGCTCTGGGCTGACCGATGGCCATCCTTCAAGGGCTGCTCTTTCCCTTTGGCTTCAGTTCGACTGGCCAGGCTTGCCAGCCTTGGGTCCCGTGGTTTCTCTGGGATGGCAGCAGGTGCTGCAGCCCCCGAGGGTGCAGGGGCACTGCCCCTCCTGGAATCTGCAGCTGGAGCCCCCACGGATGCAGGGGCACTGCCCCTCCTGGAATCTGCAGCTGGAGCCCCCACGGATGCAGGGGCACTGCCCCTCCTGGAATCTGCAGCTGGAGCCCCAGCAGGCACAGGGGCACTGCCCCTCCTGGAATCTGCAGCTGGAGCCCCCACGGATGCAGGGGCACTGCCCCTCCTGGAATCTGCAGCTGGAGCCCCCACGGATGCAGGGGCACTGCCCCTCCTGGAATCTGCAGCTGGAGCCCCAGCAGGCACAGGGGCACTGCCGCTCCTGGAATCTGCAGCTGGAGCCCCCATGGATGCAGGGGCACTGCCCCTCCTGGAATCTGCAGCTGGAGCCCCCACGGATGCAGGGGCACTGCCCCTCCTGGAATCTGCAGCTGGAGCCCCCACGGATGCAGGGGCACTGCCCCTCCTGGAATCTGCAGCTGGAGCCCCAGCAGGCACAGGGGCACTGCCCCTCCTGGAATCTGCAGCTGGAGCCCCCACGGATGCAGGGGCACTGCCCCTCCTGGAATCTGCAGCTGGAGCCCCCACGGATGCAGGGGCACTGCCCCTCCTGGAATCTGCAGCTGGAGCCCCTGCAGGCACAGGGGCACTGCCCCTCCTGGAATCTGCAGCTGGAGCCCCAGCAGGCACAGGGGCACTGCCCCTCCTGGAATCTGCAGCTGGAGTCCCTGGAGGCACAGGGGCACTGCCCCTCCTGGAATCTGCAGCTGGAGCCCCTGCAGGCACAGGGGCACTGCCCCTCCTGGAATCTGCAGCTGGAGTCCCTGGAGGCTGTGTGGGCCCTCGGCTTCCTTGGGGCACTGCATGGCCAGGGCCAGCAGCAAGTTCCCGTGGGCTGTTCCCAGAATTTCCAGGCTCGTTCCTCTTGCCACTGGAAGAACCAGCCTGCACCACAGGAGATGTCATCGTCCCTCCTTTGGCTGGGGGCTGTCCTGGCGGCCTGAGCTTCAAAATCCTCAGAGCCTCTTTCTTGTAATTTTTTTCTGTTGTCCTGATAATGGCACCCCTCTTCTGAGCATCCTGAATCAAGTGATTCCAGTTTTTATCTTCCTTTAAAAAAAAAAAAAAGAAAACCAAGAAAAACCTGTTATCAGCAAGAAACCAACACAAATGGACAGAGGTGTCAGAGGATGCACAACCTCTTTAATCAAGGTACCTGACACAACTGTCATGGAAACCACTGTTATGTTCCTTCTGGAATGGAAGAATCTTATGTTTCAGGTGCGAAACAGCAACAGACACTCTGGCTGCTGTAACACAGGGAAGGCACTTTGAACCACCAGAACTTCCAAAAATGACAATTTCTGCATTTCCAGGGGCTTCGCTCACTGCCGCGGGGCTCTAGCGCCCCCTAGCGGCGAACTAACACCACCCCCCACCCCTCCCCTGCCCTTGGAAAAGCACAAAAATTAGGGACTCTCGGGACACAAAGTTTATTCCCTGGCACAGACTGGAGTGGTTTGAGGATGGTGCTCAGCCCCCCCAGCCCTCAGCGGTGGCTCCAAGAGCCCGTCCCATTGACCCTGCACCTACCATGAGCGTCTGCAGCCGGCCCAGGATGAAGAGGCTGAACCGGGCTCGGGTAATGGTGACATTCAGCCGCTGGAGGCTCGCCAGAAACCTGAGTGACAAGAGAAAAACTAAGCTCCTAAACTACTTCTTCCACAAGGCTTAAGGGTTATGAGAAAAAAGACATAAAACTAAATGTCACTGAAATTAACGGGAGCAGTTCCTCCCCGTCCCCAGACCCCGCGGCAGCAGCCCTGCCTTACGCGAAAGGCTGAGCATGAATTGTGTTTTCTTTCTTTCACCACTGATTCCTTGCAGGAATTCCAGTTCTTTCCAGCTCTTGCCGTTGACGTTTCCTTTCTTAGAGCAAATCCCCTCTTAATGCCAACCACTGCTTCCTTAAACGTTCCTCAAAGTACTGAGGACATCAACCTCACTTCACCTATCAAGACTTTAAGCTTCTTTTTGACTTGAACTGAAATAGATTAGTAATATTTGGAATGATTAATGGGAAAACACCCTACTGAAATACTGAACACTGCACATGAATATTTTATTTTAAAGGTGACCTGCACTGGAAGCACGTCAAGGCAGACTTTTGCTTTGTCATGCTTCAAGAGGGGAGAGTATATCCTTGCAGAAGTCTGGTTTTGCGCTAGGAAAATTGCCTAGTTTGGTTTTCAGGGATCACAAACCAAGGTACTGAAACCTAAACAAATGCTGAGTGTATTCTTAAAGGTTGATTTCTGTTAGGACTCATTTACCAAAACTCAAAAAAATGTTTATGAGACTAATACCAACTATTTCTACTTTAATGAAAAAGCTTCCAAAATACACAGCTTATTCTAACAACATCCACAACTCAAAAGTCCTCATCCAATTTCATCTGAGCAGGTTCCTATCAATGCCTGACTCTGTGGTCACTGCACTGAGACCTTTGCAGCAAATTCACAGCCCTGCAGTGAAGATTGCAAAAACCAGAGAGTCACCTCAAAAAATTTGGACAGTGCAGGAAATAAGAGAAGTAGAAAGCAAACAGGGGAGTGGACCCAGCAGCAGCACAGATAGAGTTCTCTAGATCTTGAGAAATGAAAGAGTGGGGACCTTGAAAAACTATTAAATATTCCTGACAGCTTTTACAACTGAAAGACAGGAAGATTATTTTCTCAGGAAGCAGGGGGAAATCCATTGTCATCCCTTGGTGTTTTCTTCTCCCAGTTACCTTCAGATTAAGTTTAATGCTGGACTAGCAACCCTGGAGAACAAAATACTTTACTCAGGCTACAAGATCATAGGTAAGGGTGTGGCGAACTTATCCCATCACACCTTGCCAAGGACACCTGACCCTGAAACACATGTCCAAGCCATCAGCATGTACAGCTGCTAAGGCACTGCACTGGCAAAGCGTGAACATAGAAACCTTTATACATTAATGTATAAACACAGTAAGCTGGAAAGTTCCTGCTGAAAGAGCAGACAGAGGTTTATTCTCCTGTCAGCCAAAAGAACTGGAAGGTTCCAGCTGCCTTCCATTCCAAACTCCATCAATCAGATTAAGAAATCTTCAAAAGGCATTACTGTTGTTTACTACAAGATTTGGATTCTTTCTTTTCCCAAAGTAACATAGAACAGCACAATTAAAAGCCATTTTTCTTGCAATCAGAGAAAGAGTATCAGAGAAACATAAGCAGCTTAGTGAAACTTGGTATGTGGAAACAAAGGTTTTTGTTTATGTGACCAGATTTCCCCTAGTTTAACTTAGAAGGTAGTGAACTCTAAGAAGACATATTTCATATTTTCACTACCATTTTTTAAACTAAAGTGATCTGCAAGTTAAAGTAACAAATCAGCAACTGCTAGAAGTGCTCTGGGGGTAAACAGCACACTCAGTGTTTAGTTCCTTCTGTTTCAGACAGAAAATAAACAACATATAAAGTTAGGAAATCTGCCATCTTGAATTAAGACTTCCTGCCAATCTCCCCCTAGCTCAGAAGATAAGCACATTCATCTACAAATCCCAGATCCAAGCCTGCTACATCCCATTCCAAGTGACATATATGAGTTAACAAGACTTTTACAGACATTAACAGGACAGCAACAGCCACAGAAAATGGGTTTCATTTTGAGAACAGCATTCAGAAAGTTACAAGGTGTACCAAAAGCCACAAGAACAATAACTGCTGCAGTAATAGTGCGAAGAGCCAAGATCCCAAGGCCAATCCTGCCAAATCCAGGCAGTGGCAGGATAAGGGAGCTGTGCAAAGGGATCAGCACATAATACAGAGCACACCACCAGCATTTCCCTGTCTCTCTTGCTCAGACTTCTCAAACCAGGAACACCAATTCATGCACTGAGATACCCTTCAATTCACTGAGCGGTAGAAGTGACTTATTCTCTGTAACTTTCTTACCAGTCCTATTAAAAATGAGACTTTCTCTACCGTGTCCCTGGAAATGGGATTGCAAATCACTGCAGGACACGTACCCAATGGATCCTTTGGTGCTGTTGGCCTGCACATATGCCACAGTGGAGCCTTCGGAGCTGTTTGCCCGCACACAGGACACGATGATGCAATCCTTCTCCCGGCCCTGGAACGCATCCACTGTGTCCACTTCTCCCGGGCTGTTGAAGAAATGTAATTTAGCAGCTTGCTAATTCTGAGTTGGATTTTTAAGCAACACACTGATGCAAAGAGCCTAAACACTGTCCTTAATGCTCATGTGTCAAACCCACCCAGGGTTTCTCCTTCAGTGTACGAGCCTAAAGCTGAATTTACCTAAGATCAGCATTACTGAAAATCTGTTTGGGTCCACACAGCACGGAGATTTAGGTTCTTTTGAATCGGCTTATTCAGAACAGCACTATAACCAAAATACGTACACAAGTTATAACTAAGAAATGGCACAACGAGATCATGCCTGTTTTAAGCAAAAGGGCTACATGTCCCCTTTAAAGGCACAACCAAGTACAAATTTTAGCAGTACAGAAAGAAGTTGGAGACTTTTGGCCATTATTTAAGATGATAAACAAAGGATTAATATGCAAGAGCCAAGGCCCATTTGAAAACTCATGGTTTCTTTACCTGTTATTCTTAAACACACTGTCTAGTTGTTCCTGAATTTTCTTTTTCTGTGCACTGTAAGGGGTAATTATTCCAATGCGACGAAGGCCCAGATCCTTCCTTTTTTCTTTAATTGTTCTAATTAACTCCATGACCAGCTTCACTTCCCGAGGATTGCTGTAAGAGCTGCACGGGACAAAATGGAAACATTACAGAAACACCTCAGAGATCTCTCCAATTCAATGCTTTGGCCCAGTTTGATGGGGGATTTTGAGTCACAGCCCCTGTTTTGAACTTTTGCAGCTTTTTTCAGACAGAGGCTCAAAGATCTTAGCAAGGAGACCCTGAGGAGGGGCCACCAAGCCTGGGAAGTGCAGGCAGTGAAAGGCTGCATTTCCACATTCCCTCAGCACCTCCCAGCTGTGCTCTCCTTACAGAACAGGCGAAGGGGAGGACTGAGCCTGCCACCTCCTGGCATCTCCTCAGTGTGCACCTGGAAAAGGCAAGTCATTGATAAAAATCAGGAATTCAAACTCTTTCTAAAGTTAGCAGAGACTGCAGGCATTTAGTGGCATCTAACAGACACACAAACCAGGATTAAAACCAGTTTCAGATTTTAAAAAATGCCCAAACCATTCAACCTCTGTTTTTCATAAAATTAAATCACATCAGCAGGAAAATGCAGTTCTAGCTACTTGATGCATATTGGAACAACAGAGGAGAGAACACAACTCTTCTGTAGGCAACTAATTCTCAGAAAATGTAAACTTTGGCTGAGTAGAATGCAGGACTTACTCATTGTCTCGCTCCTCACGACCATCAGCTACATCAAAAATCAGGTAGGGCTGGAATGGCCACTCTGAAGAGCATCTGTTCTCCTCTATTGCCCTGGAAATAACATTTTTATCACTTGGCAACCATACAACTAAGAAATTCTAAGAACTGATACTTCATTAATTTACATCATGGTTATCAAACACAAGCAACTCTTCAGGACAAGAGGAACTGCCCTCAAGTTTCTCCAAAGGAGGTTTGGATTAGATATAAGGAATTTTTTTTCACAGAAAGGATTGTAAAGCATTGGAACAGATTGTCCAGGGAAGTGAGAATCACCATTCTTGGAAGTGTTCAAAAATCACGTGGAACTGACACGTGAGGACATGGTTTAATGGCGAACGTGGTTGACACTTGAGCTTGATGATCTTACTGGTCCTTTCCAACCTTAATCACTCTGTGATTGTAACTTTGAGTTCTTTTCCTCCTCAGAGTCCTTAATTTTCCCTGCTACCCAAATAGATTGAGGCCTGAAAATGGACTCTCAGCACTATGTATGCTCCATTTTAAGGGATCTAGTTACCTCACCTATCACAGCCAGCACTAACAGAGATGGAATGCACATTTGCTCCCATTAACCATCTTTCCCCCTCCCACAACCTCAAGCATTTTCAGACTCACAAGAATACCGTGACATGAAAAAAATGTTTTGAAATACCCCCTGCTTAGAAGGAGAACAGAGAGCTACTCACTTGGCAGTCTTTAGAGTCCTGCCATAAACGTAGTTGGATGGGAAGAGGCAGATGTCCGGGTGCATCCTGTACTGCACGGTCAGCTGCACCACGGGCAGGCTGCGGAGCACGTTCCTCTGCACTTGCTCCTCCAGGTGCCTCTGCAGACGGGCCATCAAGGACTGGTCGTAGCCATACTGCTGAGCTTTCTGCCACAGGGAGAAGAGCAGATTTCATTTGGGACCTCATTCCCCACCAGCCAAAGTATGTGGTGTTTTAAACTTGTAAATCGCTGACTAAATGACAACTACTCACACTTCAGTTTTCTCTGTGTGTTGCTTATTATCTCAGTATTATCTCACCTGCACAAATCTGAATTTTTGTGTGTAGTCTTTAGCAAGACAACTTCCCTTAGTGAGTCACAACACACTAAAATTTTAAGAACATCGACTGTAATGAAAAGCAAGACTTTCCAGGTGGGATCTTGTTAAACAAACACACAACCTGTAGACAATTTACCCCTCTAAAGAAACCAGCTTGGTTTTCCTCCTTTCTTTATGAGGTTTAAAGCAGCCCTTACTGTTGGATACAAGATGTACTCCTATATATTTATCCTTAGAAAACACCTGTAGGGTCAGGAAGTCCCCATACAAACAGGTAGTCTTCATCCTCCTTAAGGAATGGGGTAGTGACTGAAGCTCCCAAAATGAGATAAAAGAGCCTGCCAACAACACAACATCCCTGACAAACCAAGCGCCTACCTTGAAGCTTGTGTTGCCCCACTGAAATGCATCTTTTTCTCCCTCTTTAAATATTTTTCTATAGATACTGTTCTTAAACTATACCCACTCTATGGCAAGAAAAAAAGAAAAGAGCTTGAACACTTACTACTGATTTGACAGTAGGAGGGAGCTGTTTGGGATCTCCAACAAGGACAAGTTTATTACAGCGATGGATCAGTGGAATCAGTGTTTCCACCTCACAGGACTGCCCTGCCTTTTGGATATGCAAACAGGACAAAAGTAGAAGTTGTAAGCAAAGGAGGGAAGTATGTTAAATTTCCTGTAACACAGCCAGAATAACTCAGATGGTTTAAGTCTTCTAAAAAAATTAAAAAAAAAAAAAAAAGGAAAAAGAAGGACTTTTCTCTAGTACAAAACTACCAACAGATTTATTTTATTATTATATATGCAGAGCTCTCCAAACAGATATAAATATAACCAAACCATCTGGAAATCTCTACAGCAAAAAACCATGGCTGAAGTGTGGTTCTAAATAAAAGCTGTCTGCCATTACAGCACCAAACAAGTCAGGAAAGAATCAATTAAAAGTTATTCTTTCTCCTCATGGTTCTACTGGGGACAGGGCAGGCAACCCAGAAATATTCCAAGAGCAGCTGAACCAGCCCAAGCTGCCTGAGCAGAGCACGGGGCAGTCGTGGAGGTGGAAGAGGCTGCAGTTCCCCACAGTTTCACTGACCTCATCCACGATGACACAGCTGAAGGGATCGAGCCCCTGCCGAGAGAAGGCCGATTCCAGCAGGCTGCCCCCGCTGGTGCTCAGCGTGCAGCAGATGATGTCAGACTCCAGGATGATGTCTGCCTGCACTTTCTGGGAGTGCCCCCGAACCTTCAAACACAACAGGACACCCTGGTTAAAATCCAGCCTGAACTGCAACAGTGAATGCTCCTGTGTGGGTTTTTTTCCCCATCTGCAGCCAGAGTACACCCAGATTTCACAGCTGCCTGTCCGTAACTTACTCAGCTTCTGGCCTTGATCCATTTACCCTCTACTTTATAAATGCTCCCAGCTACATCAAAACCAAATTTCACCACAATTAAAGGACATCAATTATAAAAATACATCAGCTGAAGTGTATTAGAGATAAATTCTCCTACCTCCTTTAACTGAGAAGCAAGTTGTTGTCTCTCCTTTGCAAGTCTGCCAATTTCATCATTTAACATTTGACTCTAGATGGGGGAAAAATTAAAGAGAAACCACCTTTAGCACCACCCATTTCCCACATACCTTCTTTCCTTGCACACCCTAAATAATCTCCTAAGCATCTAGACTTGCTCAGACTGTCTGTTAATGTCAAATGTGTCTGAAGAAGCCGATCAGTTTCTTGGAAAGTTGTCTACATATTTAGGCTTTGCAACATACAATACCAGATCTTACATTTCTGTGCAACTGGGAAATGGTTTATCACCAGAAATCTGTAATTTGAGTACAAATGCCAAATTTTGAGACAAAAAAATTGGAAAACTTCAAATGCAACACATATTCTACAATCTCAGATCATGAGGTATCTTCCTATATTTTCAGTGAAACAAAAACAGAGCTTTGAGACATACAATCAAATTTAACCCTTAAGATCTATAAATATGGTTACATTAAAGTCTAACTGGTGACACAACCAAGGGAAGACTACTGAATGCTAGAGAAACAAGTGGCATGATCAACCAGTGGAAAATACTGGCAAAAATAAACATAAGAATTCCTGACGTAAAGTTAATTCATTCCCTTTCATGGTGCTACTGACTTTTCCATTAGTTGAAAAATAGGTGAAGAGACAGTTCTGCTTAGAGGTAACATCAAAAACCAGAGTTCTTTCTGTGTTATGAACACAAAAACACAAACAGGATTAAATATTGTCTTGCTACCTCTCTCTTCTCACATCTGTGCATGGCACGCTCCCGAGAGAGCATGTCCAGCTTCTGATCCAGAGCTTCTTTCTTCTTCTGGATATCCTGGTCACAGTCACCTGGCTTTCGTTCTGTAATAAACCAAAGGAGAACAAACAAGAGGAATAGAAAAACTGTTACAGTAACTCCAAATTGGACAAATTCATTTTTTGCTGCATTTTTCCATTTTCTACTGAAGTTTTATGTTGTACAATGAAGACAATGAGAACTGCTTCCAACTGTAGCTCTCAAATGCTGCACTGCTAAAAATGATGCCTTTAACATGTATGCAATGTAATTTCTTAAAGAAAAAAGTCACCTTGCTTATTTCTTTCCTTTTCCTTAGATTTTGGCTCATATATAAACTGCCACTTCCCCACTGAGACTGAGAAAAACAATGTTTTATGAAAGATTTTTCTACAATAGTATTTCTTCTTACAGGACACATAATCCCATGTGGAAAACATCACCGAGCTCTTAGAGAAGACTAAAGAAAAGTCTGATTTCCATGTTACTTACTCATTCTGTGTTCAACTTGCTTATCCAGGCTGAACCCTCGGACTTCATTGTTGATTGATTTTTCAGCACCAAGTCGCACTAATTTGATATCACCACAATTTCCTGTTTACAAAATCAGAGTCCAAATACTCTTAAATTACTCCAACTGTCTCTATGCTTTTCTGCAACAGTTAAAAAAATGTAACATCATGGATATCAAACAAGGCTCTTCCTTGACTACTTATCTGGAGTTTTTAACACTTGACTTGTACTTAAATGCAGCTACAAAAAAAGTCAGTAATTCCAAACTCTAAACAAAATAAAGATGTTGCCCATGTTTTAGTGGTGGCTAACACTAAGAATGTTATTTTGAATTAATAAAACTACCTCTTATTCTCAGGTTTATCTAAAACTTCCAGAATTCCTAACTTGGACAATGCTGATTACCATCAAGTAATGCAATTGGTAAGTCAATACCAAATTAACATTTGGTTACAGGGCACGTATTTTTCCCCTTGCCACAAACTAGATGTCTTACACAGAATTCATCTACTTCGTATTAGTCACAAACTGGGAGGAGGAAAAATGAGAAGCTCTGACACATCAAAATTTTCACCAATCTGTTTCCCATGACCCACAAAGTCGAACTTTATTCAAAATAAAGGCAAGAGACTTGTGTTCAAATCCCCAAGGAGTACTTAAAAACTGGTGAACTTAAACTAACAGCATGAGGAAAGGGTCAATGCCTATATAAAACAAAGTGCAATTTATTTAAAAAAAACACAATACACCTTTCAGAAAAGCACATTAAAGTTAACAACAGTACGAGGATGTGCCAGTCATGTTCTGCAAGAGGAAGAAGCTGCTTAGAGGAGTGTGTAAGTACAGTACATAATCAACTGCTTCAGTTCCTCCTCCAGGTTTTGCCCATTTAACATTAAAACAGAATTTTAAAACAATCCATACCCAAAGGCTCCTGTTTGTTTTGGCATTTTTCCTTAAATGCAACGATGATCTTTTTCATGAGTTCATCAACAGCAGCATTTGATGGTGCACACACTAGAAAACGGTTTGGCTTAATCTTGGAATTTTTTTTCCGAGCTGTTTTCTCATTCCTAGTGTTCTGTAGATTAATTAACAACAAACCAAAAGAAGCTCTTTAGATTGTTTTCATTTGAGATTGAGAAGCCAGACAGTACATCCATCTAAACCAAACCCCAGCACATGACCGTGTTCGCTTACTTCTCTCAAAACACGGGACAGAAGTCCTACAATAGTTTTTGATTTCCCTGTCCCAGGTGGTCCATGGATAAGGCAGATCTTGGGAAGTCCTGGGTGTTGCTTTACCATGGCATAAGCTGTCTCAATGGCTCTCTTTTGATCTTCATTGTATTCATTCATATATGAAGCCTGAAGGAATAGACAGGGCAAAAAAAATGAAATTAATGTTGATCAACCTTCCACATCAATTTTCTGTATTTTCAGAACTTCCTCACCCCTCTAGCTATACTCAAAAGCTGGAAGGGCAGGGAAGCTTTGATTCTAGGTTTGCTCTAGATGCACACCCAGACCTCATTTGAAAGTTGTAACAAAGGTTTTGTTCACTCTTAACACCTTTATTTTACAGTACCTTTTCTATCCTATGTTTTATTTCCTGAATACTTCCCCAGTAAGGGGAAAGAAAACTGAAAGCAGTTTGAAGGGTACTATATCAATATAGCACAAAGACCAGAGCCAGCTCAGACTCCTCTCCCCACCCCATCAGCCAACTCTGAGAAGGGCAGTGTCTCAGTGCTTTTGAAACTCGGCTGTTTGCTCTTGGTCATTTCAAAAGCCAGCACGAAAAACCAGACCTGCAAAACCCATGAGGCCCAAATGCCTTCTTTGTTCGCCCTGGCACTCCCAGCTGCAGGACTTACAGCACTTCCTGAGGCTACAGGCAGATCTCTGGGACAGAAGTCATTGTAACTTGGATTTATGATGGGTTTAGCCAAGGGGCTCCTGCTCAGCAGCAGAAGACCTTTGAACTTTCTGTGTGTGGTCACCAGGGAGCCAACCACCACACACTTCACTTGCTTATGGATGAAGAATGACAAATTGCCTCGGGTTTGCACAGTAAGATGACAGGCAGTTTGCTGCTCCTTTTGTCCTGTTAAAGAAGAATAAGAAACCAAGATGTTCATTCAAAAACTATCCAAATCATTAACTGAAAGATACTCCAGTAAGTCACTCAATGAATTCACCACAACAAGATGCTGCCTTCTACCAGGGAATCAACAATGAATTCTTGCAAAATCCCAACACTTCCCCACCCCCACCAAAAAAAAAAAAGACCAAACAAAAAACCAGTGCTCTGTACAACTGCTCAGATCACTGCTTTAATAAGGCAGGTACTGGGTACTTGGTTATCCTGGTAATTCACAGTTTCAGTTCCCAAAGACAGTGACAATTTTAGTCAGTGAGATCGCAGAAGTTCATACTCTTCATATCTCATGGCAAAACCATCCTAAAGACGCGTGCAGAGCACTTACTCATCACTAGTTTCTGTTTTTACATGAAGTATTAACATTTGCATTGAAGGAAGTATCCAGAAAAATGATGGAAAGCAGGGCTGCAGCTTCAGTTCCTGACGTTTTATAAGGCTTCTAGCATGGAACAGACCTGCTACAGAGGAAAATCAATTCCATTTCCTCTGAGGCAAGTGGTATATTACAACTACCAACAGCCAGCAATGAAGAAGCATTTTATGGCACCAAGAAAGATCCCATTTTTATTCCAAGCCCAGTTACTCACTATTTGCATAGCCAGATGCACGAAAAAACCGTGTCACGAGGCCAACATGATTCACTATGTGCTTCTCCATCCCACTTTCTTCCCCAAAGGTGTCCTTCTCCTTGTAGACCACCAAAAGGATTAAGTCATCCTCCTTTGGATGAAGCTGCCTCGCCAAATCACTCTCTCGTAAATGAGCTGCCCAAAAGACAAATTAAAATCAGAACATCGTAAAGAAAACGGTCACAATTATTTTCTGACTGTAGAAGTACTGTTCACTTTTAAAGCTGTTAAAGGCTATAGCAAAAGACTGTTGTAAGAATTTTAACTCCATCCTGCACTCTTAAGCCTGAGCACAGCACTGTATAAAAACAGAGCAAGACAAGGACAACTTTATCAAAACATGCTGAAAAAAAAAATCCCAAATGAGAGATATGGAAGGCACAAATTCCCTGCAAAATACATATTTCTCTTACATGCATTCTGTAGAATAGCAAAGTTGAAATCCTTTCTATATTTAAAGCAAACACAAAAAACTCTACCTCCAAGTGCCATCTCATTATAAAGCATAATCTACTTGAAAGTCAGAAGATTTTATTAAACAAAAAACCCCTCACCTGTAAAATGTGCTGTATTCATGTCAGCAGAAAAGTTCTGTAAGTAGAAGCAGTAACTTTTCTCTCTTACTTTCTGGTTTTCTACCCATTCTTGTGCCAGCTACATGTTGAAAAGGAAACAATAATACTTTGAAGGGTTTAGTATATCAGAAGAAAAGCTTATCATGACTCAAAGGGGAAATAAAAGAAATAAAGCTATTAGACTGCCAAGTAAATATATCAAGAGTCTTATCCACTTCTTTTCTTTCACATAAGCAGACCCATTACGTATAAACACACAGAGCAAACTAAAGTTCTTCCTTGCCACTCACCCATTTCATGTATTTTCTTAAAGCTCTTCACAGCTACTCTGAGTTTTCCCTGACTGCATTTTCACCTTAAAATATCAGTATTAACCTGGCATTGACTTTATTTCCTACCTTATTTCTATAGAAGAAGTGATGCAATGACTGAACTTGAAAGCATTCAGACATTAATTGAAGGAACAATGTGTTTTGTTGCTATTAAACTATAAACCAATAAAGACTGGAAAAAAATACTTTCTGGATTAACCTACTCTCTCATGTAAGTTCTCAACAGAAACCAAAACATTAGGGTTTTATCCTCTTTTTACAGACAACTGTCATTGAAGGACCTCAGTTTCTTAAAAGTTTCTGGTTTGAGCTTTTATATGCTATAGAGAGAGGAACCACATCCTTTGTCACTCCTTTTATTGTGGATATGCACCCAGGAAAACAGAAACACTTCACTGAGGTGAATAACTCTGGTAGTCCCCAGTCTTAAACATAACTGTTTGGATTATCTACCCCAAATCATTGCTCTATTCTGATCTGTATCTGAACATTTTCAAAGGTAAATAGAGGACATAAACCAGGTTTTAATCTCTTGGTAAAATTTATCAGTGTTTATGAAACCAAACCAAAAGGCAGAAGGCTACTTACTGTTTCAAAGGCGTTGAGCATCATCAAGGGGAAAAATGTATTAAAATAGTCGTTGTAGCCCTGAAATTGGACAGGAACAGAGGCTACTATGGACTGCAGAAGATTATTTGGAGTTCCAAAGTGGCTGAAGTTTGCAAACATTTCGTAAGTCCACTTTAGGACTTGATTAACAAAAATGCTGTAATCGCGCTGCTGAGCGCCAAGAAAGGAGGAGTAGGTTTCTCGGCCAGGCCCTCTGGAAATATTTGAAGCATTGTCATAGTGTCTATTTTGTGACTGGAGAACGTTACTGGAACTGAGGGGTTGAGGTACATTACTGAAACTTGGAGATTTGCATGTTGGATTTCCTACTGGTGCAGGCTTTGGATATGGTGGTGGCCTGACCAGCGCCGGTTTGGCTGCGTTCACTTTGCTTTTTGAAGGTGGGGGTAACTTCCTGACATCTTCAAGATCTTTGCTGAAGGCTGCATTCCGTGAAGAACTTGCTGAGCTGAAAATTTTGGTAGTGGAAGGTTTTCTTATTTTAGGTGGCAGGAGAGAAGGCTTGGCAAACACATGATCTGCCCCTGGGCTGGTGGCTGTGTGTTTACTACAGTATTCTCCAGGTTTTTCCACCTTTTCCATACAGTCTTTGTAGCTACATTTCACAACAGCTGAGGGTTCGTTCTGCTGAAGGCTTTCATCAACATCCATTTCCTCTGGGGTCTTAATATTTACAGCAGCATCTTGAACACTTTCCTCCTGAGAACACAACTCCATATCCACAGGATCTAACTGAGTTAAAAACAGATTATCATCACCTTCGTCACTGCTTTCATCTGATTTACACCCATTTTGCTTTGAAGTTTTCATCTCGCACTCAGGCAGGACAGCACAGCCTTTTCCTGAAGACTCATTTTTATCATCTCCCAGTGCAGGGGAAGAGAGACTTGAATCCATAGGGACAGGAGGAACCACCACACTGTTACCCTCCCATTTTCTGTTCCAGTCTGAAGAATGAGGCATTTTAGAGGCACCTGCCACCTCCTCCATAGAGAGGCTCTCAAATTTTCTCTCACTGGCAGAGGGACAAGCAGTCTCTTCTCTCTTTTTCTCCCCTTGGTTTTCAACAGATTCTTTAACAGATGCCAGTTTAAAACTTTGAGGCTTTTGTTCCACAGGTTTTCTACACACTTTGGTAACTTTGTTTCTGCTCTCCGAACTTCCCGCAGGATTTTTCACACTTTTTTTGGGCCTTGTCTGCCTTGAATACTGACGGTCTTGGCAGATCAGCAGTTTTTTATTATGTTTTACAGACAAACGCTGAGCCTCGATCTGTTTGGTCCTCTTTTTCTGAGCAACTCCAATTCTGCCTGCAGCTTTGCCATGGCTGCGCAGCTGAGCCAGGCTCTCCAGGGAGGGCTGGGACAAGTCGAACGCCTTGCGGGGCCCCTTCTTCAGGCCCAGCTTTTCCACAGTCGATGCCGGAGCAGGGCTCTGCCGAACTTTCCTTGGAGGAACCACAGCAGGCATTGACCTGCCAGGCTGAGAACGTTCCGGCATGCTCTGAAATGGTGTTTTGTTTTTGGCTGTTTTAACAACTGGAGGTTTTTTAGGACTTCTCTGAACAGCCGGTGCTGATTTACATTTTGCTGTGGTCTTCTGTGGGCTTGTGCTGTTTTTCTTAAGGGCCAACTTTGAAGCTAAGGAGAGGGGAGATGTAGATGCTCTGGGTTCAGGCAATTTTGAGTCCAGGGTGAAGCCTTTAGCAGTACCTTTGTCTGCACATTTCTCCAGTTGACCTTTTGCATCTTCCTTACTAACTGGTTCTTGCAAGGTTGAATTAGTTGCTTCTTTTGTATCATCGCCTTCTTTCTGATGAGAAGTACCTTCTGTCTCCTTTTCTATCCTGCTTGCTGCTTCTTCCATGGTGTCATCACTTAAGTAATCCAGATCATAACCCCAGTCATTTAAGTCATTGTTCTGGAAGTCATCTGAGTTACTCCTCTCAGCTGCTGGTGAAACATGATCTCGTTTATACTCCTGAGTTGTCTCCACAGCATATGCTTGAGTATCTTGCCAAGCTGAAAAAACCTCAGCTTCTGTTTCAAATTCAAAGTACTGAGAATCACAATCATCCAGTAACATGGGAGAGCCTGGAGACTTTGATTCTCTTTTAGTGTCACTATCAGAAATGCTGCTGGAAGTTGAAGACTGCTCTGCACATGCATTTTCATTCTTGGCTTTTGTTTCCTCCTTGTCAGACAGGCTTTTTTCTTCATCGGAAGAGTCTGAAATTACAATGACTTGATTGTTAGGGCCACCTGCACCACAGGGACACCTGGTACTTTGGCCGTCGCTGGAAGATCTTACAGTACCTTTCACTTTCCTTCTAATATCAGACACATTGTGGTACATTGAGTTTTCCTGGCTGGACGTAAGGGAAAAATTGACACTTTTGGCATTAGCAGCTAAAGATAATTTACTGAGTTCTCTATCAACCTGGGAGTCTGATAAAGCATCATCTTTAGAAACCGTCTTCACAGAATCCTCTTCTTTCTTCCCCGCTGAACTGTTTTCCTTCTTGAAATATTCTGAAAACTCAAACAACCTGTCACTTGATTCACGCTTCACTGACAGCGGCCTGATCATATCCCTCTTGTTTTCAGAGCTAAATGGAAAATAACCACATGCTGAAATTTTATCCCTGCAAAAGGTCTCCGAAATTTGATTTTTGCAGTCATGTTTATCCAACTCTTTTAAATTAGGCTGCTCCTGGTTTGAATTCTGCATGTTAGAGTTTTTCTTAAAGAAAGACATCAACGATGAACCTGATTTTTTTTCTGTTGATACTTTTTTCAGTGAGGTGTCATTACGCCCTAAAAGCAAAGTACTGTCATCTTCTTTCCCCTGCACACCAGGTTCATTTCTAGAGTTAGAGGAATCTACTGATGCTTCCTTGGGTATCTGTTTAATGGGGACCAGTCTGGACTGGAACACACTGTTCACACTTGCCTCCTGAATACTTTTACAATTCCTTGAAGATGGGGAATCAAGATGAGTTTGAGCAGACAGATGCGGTGGTGTTCTGGGTTCTGCTTCGTGTTTGATTTCTAACTCTATGCCTCTTCTGAAATCTGAATGCTGGGCATTTGAATTAAAGCACTGATCATCCACACTGCATTTCCCTGCCACAAGATCATAGTTCCTACTTTCCTGAACTTTCCCACCTACTTTTGTTGCCAGTGAGTACTGTGGGAAGACACACTCCTGAGCTGTCAGGTCATCAGGTTCCTTTTTAATATCCATCAAGAGGCCTTCTGTGGATGTGCAAGATGTTGAACTTCTAGATGCATCTCTACATTCCTCTTCCCAGGCATTCTTTCTCCTATGGAAAGGGTTCTCTTGACAATCTCTGCCTTCCCTTGATATGACACATGATGAATAAAGGTACTCTCTCTCATGTCCACTCATCTTATATCCATCATCACATGCGTTCCTCTCGTGCTTTATAGAGATGGGTGGCAACGTTGTTTGGTTTGAAGCGCTTCCTCCAGCCAAAGAGGTGCTCAGTGCTTTGCCGTTTATACTTCTTATAACCTGCTTTAAACACAATTGCAACTCCTGGGTTTCCTGGCTGCTCAGCTGCCACCCCACAGCTCGATTTCCCCGCAGGAGGAGGTTGAGTTTGTCCAGGTACTGCTTGCAGAGGGCGTGCTGGCCGATCTGGTAGCCCTCCTTGAGCAGGCTGCGGATGAGCTGCACGCAGGCGTGCTGCACCGAGTTCGGGGCCTGGAACGATCCCGCGCCCTTCGCACACAGCCCCGGCACCTTCTCACTGCACCGCGTGAAGGCTCTGCTGGGAAGCGTAGCACACCTCACCACTGCCTCCACCCACTCCTGGGAGCTGATCCACAGCAAATGCAGGCACTTCTTACTTCTGTGTAGCTCAACAATGGACACCAAGATGAGGAGGAAGAACTCAGAGATTTTGTCACACTGCTGGACTCTTTCGATGAGGATGTCTTTGATTTCCGAGCAGAGGTAGTGGATGACCTCTACTATATAGGCTACACCCAAGTCCTTGAGATCCATAAGCGACTGAACAAAGGGGATGAACCAGAGGAATGTGCTGTGATGGACACGCATATCTCTGCCAATGTCAGACTGAAGCATGTTAGCCAGGGTCTGCATATCTTCATACATGTTGGGGCAGTACTCTGGGCATATGGCAGCCTTCCATCCAGTGTCCTGAAAAATACATTCACCACACAACATCCTCAGTGACATGCACACCTACACAGTTTAATATGGCACCTTTTTTGTAGCCATAAAAGTTACTTTCTTTCATATATATATATATTCATTAAATTGTAACATCTCTTATATCTCAATGTAAGTCACTAAAAAACCGCAAAAAATAAAGAGCACACAGATGCATAAGGAACTAACTTCCTAAAACATTATCTGTGAAATTGATCTGAAGTAGTAGTTCCTTTATTGTGAACTATTCAAAGACACTGTCATGCTGACATAATTTAACCTCAGATAATCAAAAACACATTTAAAGCCTTTAAAAGACATTTCATAAATGCAACACATGGACATCAAGAGATGAACACACTCAGAAATGTTTATTTTTGACAATGTCATTCAGTGACTACTGTTCAAAGAACAGGAATATAAAATACCGGTTTAATACCTTTTGAGGCTTTTCTGTGTTATAATTATACACAATCTGACTGCAAGAAATCATGTCATCACCGTAGTCTGACTCGGGTTCAGATTTTGTCCTGAGAAGAAACATAAATCATTACAGACTCACACAATTAAAACCCTAAGAAAGTCAGGACAGACCTTGCTTTTCAGACACCAAGTGACCATCAGAACCTGTCAGTGATAAACCATACCCATGAAAAGGTACCATATTTAAAAGAGAAAAGCTTGTTTTATCCAGCTTGTTAGAGGTGAGGGAAGCAACTGTCTCAGGAAAAACCTTTCTATCAAGTCATGGATTTGCCTACATAGAACAAATGCACAGAATGCCATCTACTGAAAATTCAGGAATTCCCATAAATTTACCAAATCCCAGACATGGCAACCTTCATTAACCTTCAGTGCAAGTTGGCTGTAACACTAAATAAGCTCTGAACAATTAGCAGTCTTCCCAATTCAGGAAAAAAAATCCCAACAAGTTTAACACAGACATCGTAGTTGTCAAAAAAAAAGTGCGCGTATATTTTTTTGAAAGAATCTCACAATTTTAGGGGACCTACTTCAACTTTTCTTTGCTTGAAGTTGGAAACATGGTATTTTTTTAATTGCCATCTCCCTCTCCCAACACAAATTACAGCAGCACTGACAAGAACTGACCTCCTAAAGCTACTGCGAATATTTTTGATTTCATTGTTGTAGCTCACACTGTTGATTATGGTTTGAAAGGCTTGGACAGGATCAATAAGCTGACCCCACACTTTAGATCCGAGCTGATCCAAAATAACCATGAAACAATGCAGGGCAGGCCAGAAGGGGTCAGTGGAATCATCTGAAACACAACAGCAACAGTGGAGAGGGTTGAAATTCAAGTCCTGGACATTCTTAGGCTAAGCAGAAATTGAAAGAGCTGGTTCTCATTGATTTTTCTAAAATACCAATATAAAAAGTATTCTAGTAAGTTACAACTGTACTTTTTAACATGGAAAAAGAATGAAAAAAGTCAAGCTCCCTTATCTGTACAGAGACACTGCTCCTTATGCAGTCTTAAACCAACAGGAGCCTGGATGCCCATTATTAATATTAAATAATACTGGTGTTCCCCAACTCTATGAAACTGATTCTTTTACACTGATTTTTGCAGGGCTGTGCTAAGAAGTGGCACAACTTACACAGCTATTTATACTTTTACTTACACAACTAATTTATACTTCACATTTATAACAGAAGCAATTGGTTCTTTCAAGTGTGTTCTTACTGCTTCATGTAAGAAAATACCATATCCTCAAAAAACACAAAGTTTATAAAGATCTGCTCATTTAAGAGGCAATCCTGGTCTTGAGCTCACAGGCCATTCCCAGACTATGCCATGGTAACCCATGGGGTTACTAAATCTGAATTCTAAATTTACAGCTGCAAAAGGGGGTCCCCTCAAAAGAACAGATGGAAGAGTCAAATTTTAAGGCAAGCTGCAGAAATTCAGAAGGAGTTTCTTTACTTTAGGACTCAATATTAAAACTTTGTGCCACAATGAAATGGGCATTCTGTATGCACATGCAGCCTGTACGTGAAACGAAAATAGTGACAGAAATTGCAGATTTGTCCTCTCAAAACCTCTAAGTCAGACTTAGCAAAAGCACTGCCATCCCTTCTCCACTTCAGACTTTGGATGTCATCTTTCAGTATTTGCCAGTATTGCCCAAATATTGCACCTTCCAGAAGATAAATAAGCCTCATTTAAAATCACCTCTCATTACACTACTAAGAACTTAACAAGGAATTTGATAAAGATGAAAAATGGGCTATAAACTGTCTTCATCTCAGTATCAAAATTAGTTACCAGCTGCTGCTTTCTCCATAGTGTGAAGTATAGACTGCATGAAATCATTTTGTTTGTCTGGGCCCAGTAACAAAGAGTCCATGGCTTGTTCTTCCAGCACTGACAGCAGCATGCAGATCCCTACAGAAGAAAAAAGAAGCAACTTATCCATATATTTGAAAAAATACACAGCACCTATGAAATTGTAGAGCTCTGGCTTGAAAGAAGTGCTTACAAATGGGAGACTAAATTAATTTCTAATCATACTCACCCAGCCAATAATTCTTGTAGTTGGCTGTATCATACAAATGAGCTGGCAGAAGGATGAGTTTACCCTTCTCAAACATTGAAGAGCTGTAAATATCTGGATTCTCAAAAAGCCCCAACTCAATAACTTTGAACAAACAAGTCAGCACTTCCTCTAAGTCATAGTAATCATCCCTGTCAACCTTCCCTAAATTCCTTGCTGTTAGGATCGCCCATCGACGAATCTAAGGATTGAAATAAAAAGTTATACATTAATAAAAAGAACAAATAAAGTCACAATTCTGTAAGAGAAAGCACTGCCATTACAAATGGAACAAAGGCATATTGTTACTAATAGAATAATTAAAAGTAAGTCTTCAAAATAATCTTAGAAACAGGCTTGCTATACCTACAAGATGATGTTGGTGACAAGGAAGTTGAAATTCAGGGTAATACCTGCAAAGAAAAATCCTTGGGATTCATGTGCAACAGTGTAGCATTCAGTTTGTACTAATTTCATGTTATTTACATGTTACTGACCAAGATTTTCTAAGGAGAGAACTGCATACTGTAACAGATGCCAAGTTTTATTTACAGATAAATGCACCACACGGATTTTCTAAAATCATGCAAAGCACTCAATCCCTTCAGTATTAACATGGTGCACAAAATCAGGATTCACTGGAATTCAGCAGAACAGAAAAAGGAACTTACCACCTCATTTGGGTGTACCAGAAAGAGATAAATTCCTGGGTATTTCTCAAAGACCTGAAAGGAGTCGTGACTTAGTTCCATTCTACAGAGCACTTCTACACACAGCTCACCTAAAAGGTTAAGGTATAGTTATAGTAAGGACTTATCTACAGGCTCATAAAAAAACTTATTTAGTATTAAAATAAATATAGACATTGATACTCTGGTTTAACTACTATTTTTTGTCACCTCCTTCAGTGGAACAACGCCATTCTCTTCCAAAGGGATATGATCAGATACGTACTGACTTTCTCATGCAGCAGCAGATATGGGTATTTCAGTATTTCCAGCAGGGGCACTCGCAGGTTGTTCTCAAAATTTGGGCCCACATATCCAGACAGACGTGTCTCCCCGTTCTCATCTACCAGAAACAACTCATCATCTTCTCCTGTTTCTTCGTTCATGGATTTCTCCATGTGGGCAACGAGGCGGGAGGTTTCCAAGTCCCACAAGTCCTATTCAGTGGGGGTAAACAACAGTCAAAGTGTACTTGTAAAGAAAGTGATTAAGGACATTTATTATCACATGACAAATCTTAATTAGAATCTCAAAACTTAAAATTTAATCTTGAAAAGTTTCTTTCTACGCATGGTCCAAAACACTAAAGCTTTGAAATGGAATTCAATCACGCAAAGCACAAATCTCTCACTTTAGAGTTAAGACTACAAAGTCATTTTTAGAAGAGTAGCCTTCAAACCAGAAACAATTTCGTAATTCTGTTAAATATTCATCTCAATACTTACTTCAGGACATAGGTTAGCCACAACACTTTGTTCCACTGGCCAATACACAGAAAACTCACATTTAGGAAGACAGGAAAAGCAATTATAAAATCTTGCCTTCTTAGAGATTTTGCAATTAGTGGAAGGAAAAGAATATAAACAATGCAAAGAGACTGATTGATTTGCTGGATATTTGTAGGGATTCACTCACTTAACACTACTCATCTTAAGTAACTGCTCCAAACCTCAATTAGACACCAAGTTTATTCACTGCAGTAAATGGACACAAAAAGGAACTTGCAGTAGATCCAGGTTCTCTTATTTCCAGTCTATGGAACTTCCAGTCACATGGAATTACACTCCAGAGACATCTACCTGACCAAGCTAAAGAGCAACCTTTTAGACATCTGTATTATGATCAATTAGCTACAAATTCATACTTTACAGACACAGATGGGAAAATAAGCTTTCAAAAAAGATAAAACTGTATTTCCAAAAACATAAATCTGTAGATAAAATAGTAAGAGAGGATTACAAAAGAGGTTTAAATTTTTTGGATTAATTGCACAGTCTTGCAAGGTCTGATCTCTGAAATTCAAACATAGGAGAAAACTACAAATGAGAAGTGAAAGCAAACAAAACAGGAACAACCCAAAAGCTGAAGAGAAACCAGCGGAAAAGAGAAAATACATTAAAGAAACGAGCTGTTAGTCTGGCAGATGTTCTTTGTTTCAGATGACAAACCATCACAGCGTGAAAGAAATCCAAGCTATGGTGTCTAGTCAGCAACTTACAACTACTGTTTTAATTCTTGCCAATTTGAATATATGCAAAACAAGAGGGTCTCTGTTTTACAGTCAGCAGTTTGCAACTCCATATAAAAACCCAAACCACTTAAAAAGCAACACAACCTATTCCCAAAACCCAATTAAACACAATCCCCTGCATAAAACTCCCCCTCCACTGAGGCTGGACCACAGAAGCCTCTTAATTAATCTCTTAATTACCTTATGCAATCTTGGACATTCTTCCCTCGCTTTGTGGTATTCAACCACACACTCCAGGCAGTAAGAGAGGTCATCATTGGATCCTTCAAAATCTTCCTGGGACAGCCTTTGAGCAGCATAGTGCTTCAGGAACTCGGTGGTGTCAGCACCACTCTGCATGCACCATCGGCATGTGCTCATTCTGGGGGTGCAAGGAAGCAGGAATTAAAGTCCAAAGCCTTCAAGTAGCAACATATTTCCTTTCAGCCACAACAGGACCCAATTTTCAAGTGCGGTGATCGTCAGGATTTCAGTTACTCGTTAGCAGCACCCATGCAGGTGTTCTTACAAGATACAGGTGCATGCAGTTAAACAGATTAAAGCATTAAAGGGACATCACACAAAAAATGCCTGTGGAATAGCAAACAGTAAAAGTAAAGCGCTGAAGTCAAATGTGCAAACTAGGAAAAGAAGTGTGAAAACTCATTTTACATCAAAAAAAAAATATCTCCTTACCCACATATTGCACAATTTCCAGAACTACAATGCAAACTCTTGCAAAACTCTTTATATTATTTTACTGGTGTCTCTGGAATCTATGTCTAGTGCCACAAAGTTTAATTAGCTTTTTTCCTTAATCTCCTGCTAAAATTTATAGGTCAACAAATCCCTTTTGTCACAAGCAAAGGATATTTATGCAGAGCTTTCCTATCTTCGTTATTTTTATAGACAGAAAGTGTGCTAAAATTCTCACCACAGATTGTTTCCTCTAAAAACAAAAATTCTTCACTAAGTGGCAATAAGAGTCATCTCAGATCCTGCTAGTCTGAAAAATTCAACAGAACACTGGACTCACAGAACCATCTGGGTTGGAAGGGTCATTTCATTCCACCCCCTGCCACGGGCAGGGACACCTTCCACTATCCCAGGTTGCTCCAAGCCCTGTCCAACCTGGCCTTGGACACTTCCAGGGATGGGGCAGCCACAGCTTCTCTGGGCACCCTGTGCCAAGGCCTCACCACCCTCACAGGGAAGAACTTTCTCCTAACATCCAATCTAACCCTGCCCTCTGTCAGTTTGAATCCACTTCCCCTCATCCTATCACTACAGTTCCTGATGAAGAGCCCTTCTCCAGCTTCCTTGTAGGTCCCTTCAGATAACGGAAGGCTGCAAAAGCATGAACTCTTGTACTATCTATATAAAAAGACAGATGGCAACTACTTCTTTTATTCAGCATAACAAAACTAGATAAAGCCAAGCCTTAAGTTTCCTCCTACATACACATATACTGGGAAAACCCAACAATTGCGGCATTTACCTTTGAAAAAAGGAGCTATTTGCTGTGCAGGTGTGCCAGGTCACATGGTGGGAAGGAGAACAGCGCTGCCCTGCAGCCAGGGAAGGGGCTGAGCCCTTCAGCCATACATGTCCTGAGTGCAGAGGGCAGAGCAGTATCCTCAGCAATCCACCCCCTGGTGACCAAGTCTTGGTGGTATTTCAAAGATCTAGAGCAAAACAGAAATCAAACCACTGAATCACAGAATCAGTCCGCCTGGAAAAGACCTCTGAGACCATCGAATCCAACCTGTGACCAAACACCACCTTGCCACCCAGGGCAGTGCACTGAGTGCCACATCCAGCTGAACACCTCCAGGGATGGTGACCCCACCACTGCCCTGGGCAGCCCATTCCAATGTTCAACAACCCTTTCAGTGAAGGAATTCCTCCTGATGCCCAACCTGAACCTCCCCTGGCACAGCTTGAGGCTCTGTCCTCTCCTGTCACTCACTGCCTGGGAGAAGAGGCCAACCCTCACCTGCTATAACCTCCTTCTAGGTAGCAGATCAGCAGAAATCGGTTCAGCTCACACTTAGGAATTGCTTTGGTATTTAGATTAATAATTGCATTAATGCATTTCATGAAGCGATAAGCACGATTTGCAAGAGAATCCCTTCCGTCATTCAAATGCGGCGACAATGTTTGGCTCGCTTTTCACTTAGAAAAGGCGTAAATGTTTACCTATGCAAAGGAATCGCTTAAAGGAGCGTGGGCGGGCACACGAACCCCAGCTGCGAGCAACACCGTGCCCTGGTAACGCTGCTACCGACACCCCGCACGGGCTGCGGAGCCTCGGCACCCGCGCACGAAACGCCCGAGCACCGAAAACTTTCGGTTTCGCGGCTGGAGCCGCCGCAGCCGCCCCGGTGCCGGTGCCGGCCCCAGCCCCACCATAACCCAAATCCCACCGACACCCCGACCCCGACCCCAAGCCCAACACGGACCCCAAGCCCCGGAGCGCCCCGTGCACCCCCAAGACAGCTCCACCTGAGCGCTCCCCTCGCCTCGGCCGCCCTGGCGGTGCCCTCCGTCCCTTCCCGCCAAGCGGGACCCAGCCTGGCGGGGCAGCGCCTGCCCTGAGGCGGCGTGAGGGACCGACACAAAGGGCGTCCCGGGAGGAGCGCGGGCTCCGCGGCGGCGGCACAAGCTCCAGCGCGGTGCTGGGCGGGCGGGCGGACGAGCGAGCGGACGGTCCCTCTCCTCGTTGCTCGCTCCGCTCCCCGCTCACCTCACGCCGCTCCCGCGGGCCCCTCGGTCCGCCCTGAGGCCCGGCCCTCCCGGCCCCGCCGCTGCCGCCCTGAGGCCGCGGCGCTCCCCGCGCTTCCGGGCGCGGCCGGAAGTGGGCGCTCGCTGCCTCCCGCGGGAGGAGCCTTAAAGGGCCAGCACGGCCCGGAGAGGCGGCGGGCGGGGAAACTGAGGCACGGGGCTGGGCGTGAGTGGTGTTGGAGCCCCAGGGACAGAGTTAGTTAAATACTGAACTATTACAATCCCCGCCTCAACCCCTGACGGAGCGCAGAGGGGGCGGGCCCAGCTGCCGCAGGTAACGACCCCCGGGGGAAGGCTCTCGTGCGATGGAAGCCGCTCACGTCCAGCACAACAGCTCCCGTGCCTCTTCCTGCACATCCCAAAGCGGGCAGCAGAGGGGCTGCTCCCCGCTCAGACCCGCCCCCTGTGTCTGGGAGATGAAGCCGCTTCGCTCGAGGTTTGAGGCTCTGACCTTGCAGGGCCCAGGGCTGACACAACCCCCAGAGCCTGGGGGGGGGTTAGGGGCAGTGAGAAAACGGGCAGAGATCGCTCTGCTTTCTCCACTTCCTTGGTTAAGACCTTACTGGAGCGGGGGGTGAAAAAAAGCAAGTCCCCGTTTGATCTCCAGCTGCTGCCACCGTCACACTCCTCAGCTTGGAAGCGCTGCAGACTCGTCCTTGGAACTCGTCTGTCTCCGTCTTTGATAGCGCCGCGCTGCCGAGGTTTGTGCTGTAACACCACTCAGGCCGCGAACACGCCAGGGAAAAGCTTGAAGCGACACATCCGCCTGAAACACCCAAGTTTTTAGGGGCCTCACAGTGCTTTTTTACACTTGAAGGATGTGTCATGCTCTTATTTATAATGCAGTCTGAAACACGGAGCTTTGTCAACGTTATTTCCTTCATCATTCCGTGGAGCCTCTTTGGTTTTTTTTGAAACCTCTGCGCAGTTTGCTCTGTTGGCAATAATATTGAAATACCCACGTGAAAGAACTGCCAACCCGTGCCTGTGCTCCGGGTAGGAGGATGGAAAATAGAAAAGCTCCTCCCTTGTGCCATTATTCAGCACCTGGGAAATAATCAACAAGCAATGAGTTGCCCCAGTGCAAACAGGTTACACTTCACCCAACGAGATGAAGGGAAAGAGTTTCCTTACTCCATTCCCAGGGCTGCAGGGAGATGGACAGAGCCTCTCTTTTCCTCAAGTCTGTGTTTTCCCCAAAGCAGCCAGCGCAGTGATGGCTCCATGTTTACAATTCTGGCCCTGGCTTGCTCGTATTTTGCAGAGAAACTGCTTTTAACAGGTACCAGCAAGAGTGTTCCTTGGGTGGTTTCTGGGAGGGAGTAACAGGAGCTCGTGCCCTGAGGTGACCCCCATGAGCTGGAATGCTCCTGGCTCATGGACAAGGGAGTGCAAGTGCCTCAGAAAAATATTTTGAAAGGTGGTTTTCAAGCCCAAACATGCAAGATAATGAGAGTGGAAAATGAGATAGCAGAGCTAAAACAAAGGCATCTATCTTGTCTATACTGCTGATTAACAGACAACAATTTCACCCTAATAACTCTGAATTGCAGCTGGATTGCAGGCCAGGTGACTGCAGAGGAGCAGGGAAACCTCTCAAGGTTTGGGATCCTTTACTTGAGCCTGTGCTTCTTCCCTGCCCAAGGCCAAGAGATCCCTTACTCACACCAGATCCTCGGTAAGTGACTGAGAGCAGCTGAGTTAGTACTAATGCAATATCACTGATTCATCGGCCTACTCAGTATTAATTACAGACTTTACATATATAAACCACTGATCAGGTCTGGATCCAGCTGCACCCAGACTCCTCTCTGAGGAGGAGTTAGAAAGGAAGGGCATCCATTCAGAACCTCATGAGTCAGCTGGAGGAATTTGCTTACTCTGTGTCTTCAAAACTCTTCGTGAATCACTAACTTGATTTTAACTCAATTTTCCTTTGTATGTTTCTTCCATGCAGTCATTAATAAGGTTAACTTTGCCATCAAACTTACTGAACTTTGGTAAACCACTATTAGAACTTTTAATTCCATCCAATTTATTGAACTCTGTTAAATTATTCTTTTCCCCTCTATAAAACATTGCTGCTTCTCTCTTTTGAGTGAGGTGCATTCCAGTCAACCCCTACAGTTCTCCTTTAAAGCAAAGAATAAAATAAATGTTATCATGGAGGTAGAAGTTTATTTCTTGAAGATCTACCCTACAAACTCTACAACCAGGCATCGTTTGTGCTCTTGCCTGCAGACAATTCAGAGCATCTCCATTTTCCAGGAAAAAACCCCTTGAAAAACACAAACTGTTTAGATTCCGAAATTCAAGTTTTTCAGCTTTTTACCTTCAAACCCGTGAAGCAACGCAAAGACCTAAGTGGAAGTGGTGGATGTTTCCTTCCCCCCATCCCATTTCATCTCTTGGCTGGAAAACTTTACCCTCAAAGCAGTGGCTGATTAGAGGGAGGTCGTGCCTGTCTCACAGAAGTCCCACTGCTTCCTACCTTCAGAGAGGCTAAAGCCAGACACAGTTAAATGTGGAAAGTTCTCCTTTAAAATCCCTTGCTGTAACTCACCTTCCAGACCCTCCAACAAGGCCTTTATTTCAAGCTGATTGAAAGTTCTGGATTTTCAATGATGATTATTAGAATTGAAGAGGGAAGTTCTCACTTATCAAAATCACCCTCAAAAAGCAGGGACTGAGTTTTCTTGCATTACTGTCTAATACAGCATAGGGGAAATACAAACAAGCCATACAAAGACAGATATTTTTGGGGTTTTTTACATTCATTCAGTCAATTTACAAATAATCACTTCAGGCAGAGAGTTAAAAATATCATACAAAACATGAGTACAACCTCCATCCTACTGCCTAATTTTCTTATTAAAATGTAGAAATTCTTGGCAAAATAAAAATATATGTATGCATATGTATATATACACACAGTTTTGTCTCTGTATTCCAAATATTAATAAAAACATTTTATATTATTTGTTTTGGTTACCATGAAATGATGAATAATAATGGACAAAAGTCATTTTTCTCTAGAAGGGTTGAGAAAAGTGTAAGTCTGCATCAAAAATAAAATCAGTTGCTTTTAAGAATAAGATACCTGTTTTAAAAAAAAAAACAACTCAAAAATTGTGCTGTTTTCATCAACACAGGTATCTTAAGACTTGGTTATTACACAGATGTGAAAGCAAACGGAAAGCCTTTTTCCAATCCCATGAAATTTAAATAATTAAAAAAAATAAAGTTCTGAAAACCAAGTTCATTCATAAAGGGAAAACAGCAGCTTTCAACTCCACAGAAAAAAAGTATTTTGAGACATTGAGAAAGCAACTTGGATGCTTGAATGAAAACTTCTAAAAGCAGAGATACATTAAAATAATAAAAGGTGCCACAAAAGCTCTGTTTAAGTCAGTCTTCAATAGCAAACAAGACAATCAGAGGTGCCTATCCTGACTTTTCCCATTACTCAACAGCCTGGGTATCTGCAGGTGGTGGGCTGCACCCACTTTCAACCAGCCCCATTTGCAGTTAAATATGCAAATTAGGAATTGCTTTTAGGACAGTCAATTAATCACTCTCTTCACTGGAGTCAAAGATGTCACTGAGTCTGAAAGCCTTCTGCTGCTGACTGGGTGCTGAATTGCCAAAACTACAGTGTTTCCCCTTCTGTTTTCTTAACTTTTCTTCAAGTTCTGGGAGCTTCTTTTCATACAGATAGTCAATAATTTCTATGAGGAAAAAAAAAGTAGTTTTAATTGGATCTGTAGAGGAACAGCATCTCACAGACAGAAATTATGTTGTCAGTGTTGAATGCACAAAATCTCTGTACTGTTCTGTGGTGATGACAGTGGCTGCAGGGAGTTCAGACACAACAAAAACATGCAAAGAGAAATTAAAATGCACAGTCATAAAACTTTTCAAGCCAAGGTATTAAAAAGAAGAGGTTCATAAGCACTTGCATGAAGAGGACATTGAAAGTTATAAGATAAACATTTAGTAAAATAAGTATAAAGCCTAAGATTTTAGCCAATTAGGAGAAAGCTAACTAGGAAAAAGCTGAACTAGAATATGCACCCTCTGAGATTCAAGCCAAAGCCTTAGGAGTATACACAAACAGCTGGCATACTGACCAGAAAATGTCTTTCTTTTCCATAAAGGGACAGAGGACACTTTTAGCCTATAAAACTTTGCTTGAACATAGGCTCTAGGGACATCTCTGCAAAGAGAAGAGTTCGAAGAATTAGTGGTGCAAGGAACTATCTCAAAGCTTAATTGTTACTGAGTTAACCATTCCTGAGAGTGATACCAGTCAAACCCTATCTTAGATTTAGGTAGAAAGGATGGAATTCAAATAATAATTATCTCATACTCTCAAATCGTATTTTTTCCCATTTGTTGATTAGCACCTGGAAGCACAGCTACAGAACACTCCAGTACTTGGAATGTTAAGGGTTTCAGATCTTGCTGGCATTGCTTCCTGCTCCGCCAGGATATGCAACTGTAATGTTTCCAAACAAAACATTTCCTATAGTTGTAAAGGTATCAGAACTTTGATTTATCTGCTTTAAGTACTCTTTATATCCATAAAAAGAGGGAAAGAAAGTTTACCCAATAGCATTACTGAGTTCATCCCAGTTTACTTCATTGGCATCCTCTGCTTTTGTTTCATACAACCTGCGAATGTAAGACAGAAGCAGTTTGCAGGCAGAACTCAAGACATAATTCAATGCTCCCAGCTCCCCCAGTCAGAAATTACAGGACATTTTGTCCAGAGAAAGAATGATTGCAAAACTTGTATCAAGCTGCAAGCAAGCTGTTCTCACCCTGCCAAACTTTTATAAACAGAGCTCAAACAGTTGAGAGATACAAAAACATCCCAGTGCTCAGAACTGTACCTTTTAATAAGGTTGATCTTGGCCTGTAATCCATTGGTCCCTCTATATAACTGCTGCCCTTTGGTCAATTTGCTTGTTAAAATTGAATTCCTTTGAAAACACACAGAAACAGGTTTCTATCATTTCAAGAAATTCCAAGCATCAAGATGCTGCTGCTGTCACAGAGAGGCAGTGTTCTGCCAAGTGACAGGGGGTTTAAAGGACAGACACCAATGGCAAGAATGGTCTTGGTTTGCTATGAATATTAAGGCAACTCAACAGTAAAATGATACATTCAATAAAACTACACACTTGGCTTTAGCAACAAGCAAAAGTAAGCAAGGTAATGCACCTAATCTTTACTATATGAGAGAAAGGATAGTGATGGAGAAAGATACATCACCAACTGCCTAAATATTTTACCATCATCCAGACCCTCAGTTGCTGGGCAGCCCTGTTTTGTAGTGAGGACCTGGAGAACCCTTCCCGGCAACTGGAAAATCCTACACAGTGTGTCCACCCGTAGGTGAGGTCTCCAAATTTGCCCTTGAAGTGGGTCCAGCTTTTATAGGCCCAAATCAGCAAGTCAAAGTGACTTGATTATATTTTTAGCACAGAAACACCTGGGTCTGATGGCAAACTTCCCAGCCAGCAGGGGCCAGGGTTTGGCCAGACCCCAGGCCTCGGCTAGGAGGGTTTCCCCTAAAATATCTTACAAACAAGCTGCTATTCCTGTCGGTTGGGAAAGTTTCTTAAAATGATACATTTCTTGCAGATAACTACACAAGGTTATGTGAAAGTTTCTGAAGCAGCTGGTTTGCTGTTCAATAGCTGGCCTAAGAGTCTTGACCGTCTGTTTTTAGCTAAATAATACTGCTGGTGTTAGGCCCATAATGCCCATGGTTCACCCTGTAAGTCAGCTCTGCTGCTCAGGCCTCAGCACATCAGGCAGAAATCAGGCTTTGCTACCACAGCAAAAAGAAAACTTGCCCCAGCTAGCAAAGAGTTATTTGTCTCGGACACATCTGCAATGCCTCTTCTGTACTTTACAATCTCTTACCCGTCCTACCAAATGATCGTGGTACAAACCACAGGTTTTGCAGAATACACACTCCCCAGAACACATTTTACTATCTCACTTTAGTCCAAGCCCTCACCATTTCTGTTTGCATTGTCTCCAGTATCGACTTCCCACTTTGGTTTCTATCTCAGTCCATGGTAGCTGCTGGTACAGCTTCTCACGGTCGATCCAGGGATCCGTGTTTGACTGTTCCACTGAGGAAAGAGAACTTGGATTTTCTGTTTTCACTTTTCTCCTCATCACCTCCTTCACTGCATTCATTAATTTCTGGGTCTCTTCTTTTGTCCAAGGACCATAATTAATAGCTAAAATTGAAAAACCACCAGGTTAAGGCGTAATTTATCATAAATGATTAGGAAAAAAAGGCAAAAGAGTAAATGTTTCACTTTGCATGATTTTTATTTATAAGGCCAACTTCTTAACACGCCTCCTAGAAACTCTTCTGCATACCACACTTGAGAGTTCAGCCTAAACACTAAAGAACAGACTGATCCCCAGTTTTTATCTTTTTAAACCTGGCTGCCAAAGCCCTTCTGCCCTCCCTGTGAAATCATCTTATTTAGATGTCAGTTCTGTTTAATAAACAGTTGCATTTGTTCCACTTCCTTTTCTCTTTTCTTTCAGAAATCTTTCTTATCCCTTCTACATGACAATGCAATCAGTGGTCTGAAGAAGAGAACCATCACTACTCATTAATAATTAATTATTAAACCCCATACTTGAAGGTCTTTTTCTTCATGTTTAGGGTACCCACATCATACAGTTCAAATAACATTACACAAAATGAATTGTTTTTCTTAAAATTACATACCTGACTTGATTTCAGAGAATTTCATAGCAACTGAGAGGTTAGAACGGCACATCAACTCAGAAATCTTCTTCCAATCATTGCCATGCAGAGCTTGGTATTTCTTTAGTTTTTCTTTTTCTTCCTTAGTATACCTGGTTGAGGAAATGGGCACAGCTTCAGCTGTAAATTCAAACCATTTCAATCTCTTAAAGAGCTGTATCTCCTCCAGGTGGTCAATGTTAATCATCGCTATCACTTCAAGTCACATTTTAGAACAGAGGAATCAATAAGGGAAAATGAACTATCAATGAAGTAACTGGCACAAATGGGAGAGATAATCTTCATTTGTATCCATTTTTAATTTACAAATAATCAGCACAGACTGATATTAGTATTCAGAAACACTTTTAAAGTATTCCCTTACCTTCCTTTATAATTATTTGGGTCAAACATCTTCCTTGCTCGATAATATATCAGCCTCCAGGGTCGGGGTATGCCCTCAGCTGGAAGGTAAAGGATCATTTTTAACAGACATTTCTTACAGTGGTGAGACCAAAATGAAACAAACCCCAAAACCCAACACCACACATTTTCATGACTGTGCTGTCAACAACAGATTCTTTCCACTCACAGCTACAAACTGCATGGACTGGCTGTGCATTTGATCCAGGTGTAATTAAAATTTAACTGGCACACACTGAATACTCCCATTAAAAGAGAGACATGAGACAGCCACCAGGCAGGAGGCTGAGGAGACACTGGGCTTCTGCTGACAGACTATTTCAACTGGGAAAAGCAGGCACTGAAGCATCCAGCAAAAAACCAAGTGAAGATATCTGCTGAAGGGAAGATCCCCAGAGACCAATCCCTGGGAACACACAACAACCTTGGTCAGCAGTGCCCAGGAGAGGTGACTGCAAGTCACAAAACATGCCAAATCTTCCCAGACTGGAATGAAAGTCAACATCAGGCAAAGGTGACGATGCAGAGGGAAGGACTATGTGTCTGAAATTATCACAGAGGAACAAATCTGTAGCCTCTTTGATCCCAGCATCCTGATCCATCACAGGCTGCCCTTTCCTCTGCCTTGCCTAAGATGATGACACCAAACACACGGAATAAAGCTCCTGGTGCACTGAGAAGATCCCCATGTCTTGGAAAACTGACATGGCTCAGTTTCTTCCATCCCCCCTCAGTCCTCCACTTGCCACCTATTGATGTGATCTAACAACAGCTGACAATTTCAGACAGGACTTAATCACTCACTCACAGCTGCCATTAATAACCTTAATTATAGGTAAGCAAATAATGCACTTAAAGCCATAAAGCCCAAATGCAAGTCTGAAAGTATTTACTGATCTTAACCGTATTTTATCTCTAAACTCTTCCTACTTGAGTCCAGATAAAAAGAACAGTGGACTGTGCAGATTATCAACTACACCATCTCAGCAGCTCCTTTTTTTTACCAAATTTAGCAACATCAGTGCTTTTCAATAAAAATTATTTTACAAAATATGCCATGATATCACCAGGTTGTAGAACTCAACATTCAGCTGTCTGAGAATGAACTTAAATACTCACAGATTTTTTCACAAAAATGATGTTCTGTTTTCAGGCGATGGATGGTGTCTTTATCTTCTGGATACCTCGAGGTAAACAGAAGTTTTTCAGCACTGTCTATTCCAGTAAGTGATAAGAATTCTTCAACGTTTTTCTGGATTTGTTTATTTTCCTTCTGGGTAAATCTGCCAAACTTGACAGCAATACCTAAAACATAGAAAGGTTATGAAAAACAAGTCAAACCTCAAGTGCCATCTCTTGCACAACTCAGGTTTTAGCTCAGGTATCAACAAATTCAAAGGGGAAAAGAGAAAACTGAAAGACTCAAAACCAGCTGGGAATGAGCAGTTTACACACAAGTTTGGACTGAAATTTGCCAATGTGGAAGCAGATGCTACAAAGAGAGAAACAGAAAAGATGTCAATGGAATGAAGTGAACCAGACTCTGCAGGTTCAACAGACATGACACAAGAAACTTTCCCTCTGTCAAAACATTAGCACAGCTGCACAGTCCTTCCTCACAGCAACAGGATTTCCGAGAGCTCACCCTGTTTTTTAAACTCCTTAAACCTCATTAGGTCTCTTCCAGCCATTTTCTTGATTGAACTGTCTGATATATTCTTCACATGAGGAATAAACTCTTCCAGTTCTTGTCTTGCAGTATCCAAATCCATGACTGAACACATGACAGAGTCCAGGCCTTCTTCACCATCCAGACTGACCTCATCAGAGGCTGCCAGTTCAGCAAAGGAACTGTTCTGCTTCTCCTCCTTCTTCTTTTTATTTGATGCCAAGGGTTTTGGTGTCCTGATAGAAAAAAAAAAAAGGCATAAAATAAATCACACCACTAGAACACCAAACCAAAGATTTTGTTAACATCGCTACCATTAAAGGAATGAATATATTCATTAATTACTGTGTTAATTTGGCACGGCATGATGTTTTGGTAGCGGGGAAAGGCCACAGAAGTGGCTTCTGTGAGAAGCCGCTGGAAGCTTCCACCATGTCCGACAGAGCCAATCTCTGATGGCTCTGAAGATGGACGTGCTGCTGGCCCAGTCAGAGAGGCCGGTAACACCTGTGTGATGACAAATTTAAGAGGAAAATCAGAACAGCACGCGGGCAGTTTGTTCCAGGGGGGGCGAGGCGCCGCTGCCGGGGCACTGCGGCACAGCCCGTGGCCATCTCGGCGCGGCCTGCGGCGAGCTTTGCCTGCCTGGCCACCCTTAGCCACCACGCAGGCAGGGGGGGCAGCGGCGGCTTCTCTTTCCCGGCGCCCCGCGTGAGGAGAGGCGTTAATCAGCACCGGCGCTGCCGCCGCCGCCACTGCCCGCGCGGCGCTGGAAACACGGCGAGCGATTCCCGACGCGGAACCGAACCGACATCAACCTCTCGGCGCTGCGGGATCCTGCGGGAATCTTTGAATTGGCGGAATGAGTTGGCAATGGTGCCTCCGAGCAGCAATTTTTCTTCTAGTCGGAAAAAGAGGAGGAAGTGAGGACACGTGAGGGAAAACAACATGGCGGCACCAAGGTCAGGGGAAAAAGAGGGGGAGGAGGTGCTCCAAACATCAGAGTCGATACCTCTGCAAGCCGTGGTGAGGACCATGGTGAAACAAACTGTCCCCCTGTAATCCATCAAGTCCACAGGGAGTGCAGAATTCCCCTCGCAGCCCGTGGGAAAGGTGCCCACGCCAGAGCGAGTGGAGGCCAGAGAAAGCTGTAATCCAGTGGGAGGCCCAAATAGAGAGAGAGGGCCCCTGCTTCCAGAGATAGAGAAAGAGGGCCCTTGCTTCCAAACTAGAGCAGCCAATCCTTAAAAGCCTCCACCCCGTGGACGAGTGACCCACGCCACAACGGTTTTGTCCATAGGAGGGACATGGCAGGACTGCTGCTCGTGAAATGAGAACCACGCTGGAGAAGTTCACAGAGAACTCTCCCATGGGAGGGACCCCACGGCACAGCAGAGGAGAGACTCTTCTCCCTGAGCAAACACAAGATCTCGAGTGATGAACTGACCAAACCCCCATCCCATCTCCCTCCGCTGTCGGTGGGAAAGAGGAAAAAAAAAGTGTTTTAAAGGCTTATTTTACTCCTCATTATCCTCCTCTAACGCTGTTAATAATAAATTTACTTTATACCTTTAAGCGTGAACCTGTTTTGCCCTTGAAGTGTTTTCTCCCAGTCCTTATCTCAACTCATGAGCCCTTCATTTTTTTTTTTCCTCCTCCTCTGCCCAACTGCAGCAGAGGAGAGTGAGTGAAGGGTTTTTGTGGGTGCCTGGCATTTGAACCAGTGTCAAACCACAGAACAAAATATTACAGAATAAAAAATACTCTACACATCCACTGCCTTGCACTTCCAACCTTTTAACACAATCTAATAGTTGCAATTTACTACCAAATTTCTATGCTTACAATACTCAAGGAGCTTTCTGAAGTTCTGAAAATCCACAAAACTCTCACCCATGGGCATACTGACAAAATAGTATCTCTTGCTACCACTGGCACTCAGATTTTTTCCATCTGTCTCTTACTAGTGCTCCTGTTTTGTGTTCTAGACACTGTAAAGGCATCAAGAACTACTTACACGAGCATTTATTTGCACAGAACAATTAATTGTTTAGCTGACCTTACTCGTTGCTTGGTTAAAATGCACATGTTCACTATAAATATCAAGTTTAAAAAATGAAATCCCTTTCTTTTCCCCCTACTTTTCTTATTTTTAAAAGTGAATTGTTTGCACATAAATTATTTCTGTATCTACAGTTTTTAAAGAGGAGAAAAGAGCCTACACTGAAGGCAATGGTGGTGTATTCCTAAAAATTGTTATTGTATCTCCACAAGAAAACTGAGCTTTTAAAGTAGGTCTCCAACGCCTCATTATGCTGTACAAGCTAGAAGTTTTTCTTTAAAACACATACAAAACAGAATGAAGAAAAATCTGTGACTCAAATAACCTGACAGGAACATATCTGGGGAGTGGAGGAAGGAAAAAAAAACCCACAAACAAAACCTAAACTTACATCACGTCAGACTCTGAAGAGCTTTCTTCCATGACAAGAGTGCTGCTTTTATTTGCCTTTTTAGCATGTGCTGGAGTCTTTTTAGCTCGATCAGCTGCTTTATTGGGTGTAGAAAAATCAGCGGGGACCTCCATGAAGATGTCACTGACGGAAGAAGCAGCATCACAGTCCTCATCCTCGCCTGCAGGTGAAGGGCACCGCCTGTGCCCCCTGCTCTGCTCCGAGGACGACAGCAGCGACTGCTCACCTGCTCCATCTGTGTCCTCCTGCACGTCCTGGGCATTGCCCTCTCTCCTCTTCTTCCTCTTCTTCCTCTTCTTTTTGGATTTCTCTTTGTGGCCCTTGCTGTGTTCCTCAGAGGGAGGCAGCTCACACACCTCGTCCGCTTCAGGCAGCTCTTCTTTCTTTTTCTTCTTAGGTTTTTTAAAATACACATAATCAGCAGCACTCTGCTGGCAGTCCTGGGTGCTGTACTGGTTCACAGGGACACAGGTGACATCGCTGTGCTCATCGGTGCTGTCGTTCCCCTTCCGCTTCCTCTTCTTCTTGGAGGAAGCAGCCGCCCCAGAGCCATTGCTAATTTCATGTTCCAGCCTTACACAGTAATTATCTATCAAAGCCTGCTGCTTCTCAGCCTTTTTTTTCAGCTTTTTCTTCTTCTTCCTGCCCTCCCCACCCTGTGCTGCTGCATCCTCAAACAGCAGCGGGGAAGCGCGGCCGAGCTCTGGATCTTCTACGCTGTCAGCGTTTTTGTGTTTGTTGTACTCGTTGTGTTTCCTCTTCTTCTTTTTCTTCTTGTTGACAAAATCCTGGACTTGAAAATCATCTGCACGCGCTTTGCCTTTCATTTTTTCTCTCTTAAATAAAAGAGAGGAGTTTTATTGAAGTGTTGTGATTTACACACCGTTACACACAGGAAAAAACCAAACAAACCACCCCTCCCAAAAACCAACAAAAAGCACAAAACCCACCCAAACCCTTAAAAATTAAATACTCAATTTTATCTTAGACTCTCACTTTTTAATCCAGATGGTTTTGTAAAGTGCCTAGAAAAAAGTGATGCCTTCTCAGTCGAACAGATGTGCATCACAGCTGCCCTCAGCCTTCAAAGTGCCTTCCTGCAACAACAAAAGACACACTTTAGTAAATTTAATAACTATTAGCTTTGATTTTGAGTAACTAAGCAACGTCAGACTGTTATGCTCAACTCAGCTTTCAGCACTGAAGCAGCAACAAGCTAAAAGCAACAAAGAAATGCGAGAGTAATCCGCACTGAACCCCAAATTCTCTAATTAGAAGTTTTTGACGGGCTCTGCCCGAGCCCAACCCTGCCGGCTGTCCCAGGACAGGGCAATTCCTGCAGAACACAGTCACACAGAGCAGGCGGGAAGCATTTTTAGCACATTTCCTACATCCAGCACACACAAAACACTCCGTGCGCAACAGCCCCGCCACGTTTGAAACACGCGCCCTTGAATGGCGCATCCCCAGGGCAGTTCGCACCGCTGGCCGGTACCGGGCATCCCCTCCTCACCACCGAGGGGAACGAGCGGCCCCGAAGGCTCTGTGGAGCTCAAACCACAGCTCGCCCCTGGGCCCAGATACCGATAAACCCCGGCTAAGAACGGGAGTGCGGCCGGCCCGGGCCCCGCCGCTGCGCTCCGCCGCCCTGGGGCTACCGAGGGAGACTCCCAGCGCACCCACAGAGCTCTCGGCAGCCCCGGGCTGTGAGGGACCCGCAGCCCCCCGGGACCCTCCGGGACCCCCCCGCGCTCCCCGGGCCCGCCGGGCCTCCCGCTACCTCCACGCGGTGTCCGCCCGCGCCGCCGCTCCCCCGCGCCCCGCCGCCGGACCATCCGTTCCCCCGGCGGAAGCGGCCCCAGCCGGACCCATCAGAGCGGCGCACCGCCTGTTGCCTGGAGACGGACGCCGCCGCGCGCGCCACGAGCTCGGCGGGAGAACCCCGGCACCGGAGCCGGGACCGGGCCTGGAACCGGCACCGGGACCGCCAGGAGAGCCCCGGGACCGGCACCGGGACCGCCGAGAGAGCCCCGGGACCGGGACCGCCGAGACCCCCCACCCCCGGCAGCAGGACCAGGACTGGGACCGGGACCGCCCAGAGACCCCCGCCCCGGGACCGGCCCGCCCGCGCCATGGCGGGCGGCAGAGCGGGGCCCCGGCGGCGGCCGATGACTTTGGCCGAGGCAGGCCCGGGCACGGAGAACGAGCGGCTGGGGGTGATCCGGCTCAGCATGCTGCGCAACCCGCTCATCATCAAGGTGCGCCCCGCCATCCCCGCGACCCCCGTTCCCTCCGCCCCCGAGCCCTGCCCGGACACGGCCGCATCCCACCCCGGGGAGGGTGGCGGGTCACGGTCCCCGCGGGCAGCTGCACAGCGGAAGTTTCCCCTTAAAGCGGTTAAAACCATGTTTTCCCCCGTTGATTTATATGACAAGGAAATTGTGTTTCCCCGCCGCTCCTTCACAAGCGCGGTCGTGTTTTAAACAGCCGGTGGTCCCCAGCCGGTGATGAGCACAGAGCAGGATGGGTTCTCCCTCCGAGGGTTTTCCCAAGCCGTAAGTCCCGAGGTTTGGGAAGCACTCGGGGACAGGCACCGAGATGTCACTGAGGCAGCTCTCCAACCCCACACAGCAGAGGGGTCCCGGGGAGAGAGTCACACAAACTGTATCCACCTAAATTACCACCCCCGCTTTGGAAGGGGCTGCCCAGGGAGGTGGTGGAAGGCACCATTCCCGGAGGAGTCCAAGGAACGCCTGAACGTGGCACTCAGTGCTCTGGGCCGGGTGACAAGGTGGGGATCACTCACAGGTTGGACTCAATGATTTTGGAGGTCTTTTCCACCCTAACTGATTCTGTGCTTCTGTAACGAGGATTTTTAGACCTGCTGTGGAGGTTCTGGCCCCTTCACACACTCCTGGCACTTCTCAGCTTGTTAATCCCACTCGTAGCCCTGCCCTGTGCACCGGCTGAGCTCGGGGTGTGGCTCGGAAAGTTTTGAGCATCTCGCTTCGGTTGGTCCCTCCTCCTCGACACCCACACCCCCAGCGAGTCACGCTTTAACCCCCGCCTGCCCCGGCCCCCCGCTCCCCGAGCAGCAGCTGAAGTGCAGCTTTCGTCCCCTGGATGGCACTCGCAGAACGGCTTCGTGCCCGAACCAGCGCTCCCAGCCGGGAACGAGCCCCGAGCCCTCCCCGGGGCCGGGGGACGCGGCGGGTGCAGCTCCCGCAGCGGGCACCGAGCGCTTGGACCGGCTGCTCTTTGCCCCTTCCCTGCCAGGGCAGCCGCTCCTGCTCCCGAGCTTTGTTTCCCCGCCGCTGGCGCTTGAACCGCGGCTTTCCAGCCGGAGTTCGGCTCTTCAGCTCCCGCAGCAATCGCACCCCTGCACCGGCAGGCGTGGAAGTCGGCCGTAAAATTTTGGAATTTGGAGTATCACTGGAAATTTGAGACTTTGCAATGTTGAATTCTTTCGTTTTCTTACGAAACTCTAAAAATCTGTTGGGATATTTTGTCAGGCGAAGAAAAAAAGCAGGCTTTGCATCAGAACTCAGAAGTGGCTTCACTTTTTAGAATCCACGATTTCTACTTTCTTTCTTTCTTTTCTCTGGCTCTCCTAAGTTTGATGGGAAGGATAACTGTTGCAGAGCATCCTGGCAGTGGGAATTCTGAGCAATTTTAAGTCATGGGATGTTTTAATAAGACACAATCTGGATTTCTGCCATTTGGCCTGGTGAAACTAAACTTTGAGCAAGTTTTAGAAGAAAAATGTAGTGTTAAATTTTAGCATTCTGGACAATTTCTGTTCTCTCAGGGCTTCCTTGCAGGGCGGTGTCTGCTGGTAGGGATGTGAGGAGATTTGCATCCACCTGGTGCAATCCTTGAGCATGGAGTAAGTGGGGTGTTAGCAGGGATGCTTTTACCCTTGGAACCAGCAGTAATTGCACTTCATGGTAGGTTCTGTTGCAAAGTTTGTGCAGCAAACTGCTGCCCCAGGGAGTACTGAATTCACCAGGTGGTGACAGGGTGGGGTGGCAGTTCACTGGATAAACGCTGGCGCTTGGCGCGGCACGCACCAGTGGTGACACACTTACAGCATCAGCCCTCTGCCGTTCCTCCTCCTCCTGCCTCCAGCTGCAGCCTGGAGTCTCTTCCTCGCCGGGACAGCCCTGGGAACCAGTCATGCTGGACAGGATGGCCAGCAGGTCCCGACCCTCGTGCTGTGCAGTGCCACCTGAAACCAAAGGACACAAAGACGGTTTAGAAGAAAAGGACAAAAGGTTTGGAGACAACGGCAGCTTGGACAAGCGCTGCTGGCAGCCCAGGGAGGGCACGAGGAACACACAGCTCCAACAGCTGCCAGTGAGGTTCTCTGGTCAGCAAATACACAAGAACCTGAGGCCCAGCAGAGATGGATGGGACACTTAGTCCCCGATCTTCCTCCAAACAGCACGTAGACCCCAAAACCCTGGTCCAAGTGTGACAGACCCCCTACTTTGCAGCGGCCAACAACAGGACCCTCTGCTTTCTCTTTCAGTTCTCTTGAGTATCTTCCAGATATCCAAACAAGATCCCTGCCCAGACTGTGTTTCTGGCTGAGCCTCCTGCCTCAGCTCTGCCCAGCCCCAGCCTCCCCACGTCCCACCAGGACGTGTCCACACACACTGGCTATCACAGGTTAAAACCACCATCCTCTCACATAAAGATGTCTAGGGATGAACGCTCTGTTTCTCTGCTAGTCTATGATGTGTTTTAATTAAGCAATGAGTTCATTTAGTTATCAATATGTATTTGCTTGCAGCATAAAACTGAGGAAAGCATTTCATCTACTGATTGCCAGTAAAAATCTGAGCAAAGCATTTTTGGCCTGTTTTCACCAGTAAAAGCCTGAGCCAAGCACTTTTCCAGTACAAACTTACTGAAAACTCCTGTGTTACAAAAATAAACCAGCTCCGGGCAGGAAATAAGTGTTTACCACATTTAACCCCCAGCATGCTCAACACAAACTTCAGAAACAGTGACCCACAGCAGTTTGGTTACATTTAGATTAACATCTTCTGGATAATATGGTACAATTGAGTTCAACATATCACGGACAAAGTCATTGTCACCAGCGAGGAGTTGGATTTACCTTCCCTGGTGTGTGAAGGTAAATGGGAAATCCAGATCCATGTGCCAAAGCATCCACTTACCTGCTCAGGTGGAGCCAGGGGCCATGCAGAGAGCAGGGAACTGCTCTCCAGGAAAAGCCCTGAGAGCATCCGGCTCACCTTCAGAGCCCCAGCCACGCTCCCAGCATTGAAAAGTTGTTTCCAAACTGGCAGTTCTGAGGAGGAAGAGGAGGAGGATGGTGCTGGTGCTCTGCTCGCCAGGAAAGGCTGGCACCAGGTCCCAGTCCAGACTGCAGGAGAAGCAGATTTAACAAACAGAACTGCTGGAATGTGCAGTATTTGTTTTACAAGCTTGTTATTTACATGACAACGGATGCCAGGCTGTCTTTATTGGTCTGAATGCCAGGGCATTTAGGGTTCATTTTCCTAAGCTTTCCTCTACAGCCCGGAGGGCTGGAATTTTTTTCTTTTTTTCCAAATGAGATTGAACAGAAGCTACAGGATTCAGGCAATAAAATTTCAGCAGCTACAATCTCCAGAAGAAGAATATATGATCGAAAAAGCTCACAAAACCACAGGAGCTGGCACACTGATAGCCTTGGCTTCAGAATTCCCAGCAAAGGAAGGATTAGCCAGGCCAGGGAGAGTGAACTGCCCTTTTTGGTGGCTGAAGGGGACGCACAGAAGAGCTTTCCCTGGGCTCACCCAGGAGCCTGCTCCATGCCCAGGGAGAGCAGCTCCGTGTGGGTGACAGCAGGGCACCAGCCAGGTGACCAAGGGACTCCACTCCCCAAGTGGATACCAAGTAAAGGCAGAAATCACTCACCACGTTTTTCTTTCTCCTTTCCTGCCTCTTGAAGCTCATCATGAAGTATTTCTGAGCCGTCTGACTGTCACAGAGCAAGGCAGTGCAGAGAATTGTTGCAAAATCATTTTGGTTTCTGGAATGATCCATAGGATGGACACTACAAAAGCAAGTAGGGGCATTTTTTCAAACTAAAATGGTGTCACATTGTGGAAAAAGAAAAGAAAAGGCTGTAATTAAGCAAGAGACAAAGATGGACAAGTGCATGGTGTGAAAAAGAATATTACAACTTCAAGCTGTAAACTGCATCATCACAAACATCCCTTGGAACAGGAATTACTGAAAGAGCAGGTTTTCCATCACTCTGGAGCTTTTATTAATAGACCTGGACTGTGGCTGCAACAAGGCTTTTACACCTGAATGTTGTGCTTCATCTCCGAGCCTTTAACCCTCAGCTGCCTGGGTGGTTTGGGGTTTTTTTAACGTTCTCTCCAAATCCACTCATCTTCTTTATCTCTTTTGGCACCAGCCTGTCGAGAAGTCAAGGTGAAGTGGGCACTGGTAAGGAATGGGACTGACAGGAGCAAAATCATTCCCTTTCCATGGAGCACCCACACAGCCCAGATAGGGCTGTCAGGTCCCGTTGTCTCTGCTCCCCTCAAGGGATCTGGGGGTTCAGCCACAGTCAGCATCTCACAGCTGCTTCCACATGAACCGGGAACCCCCCATGTGGCAAACTGCTGATCACAACCCTGTGAGGCAGCGTCCAGAGGATTTGGATAACTTCCCTCAGGTGTTAGCTTTGATGATTTAAATAACTCTGTTCCCTCCCCTAACCTAAACCTGCTCACAGCTGTTTGGGATCAATATATTTATTGGAAACTTGGTCAGAGGGCAGGGTTTAGTTTCTCTGTCTCTCCCCTGTAACACAGAGCAGAGTAGCCACAAGTACCACGAGCTGTATTTGGAATAAGCTTGTCTTGTTTGGTGTTAATTATACTCTTTGCCTCAAATCACTCCATGTGCTGAGCATCCTGCCTTCTGTGCTTGCTGCTTGGGGACACTGAGGTTTAATTAGTGTTTATGCAGCATTTTGTGTGCTTATTACTATTATTATTATATCACAAGTGCTATTATATTTTTGCAATCTAAGACCAGTGTTGTGCTTTTAAAAGTGTATTCTGAGATGTCTACGCAGTGCCTCAATAATTCATTAGAGAAATAAACTAATGAAGGGCTGGTTAGTCAAATAATCATTAGGTTTGGTTCTGAGCCTTCCTTCCAATGCTCTGACTTCTAAGGGTTTTCTTCTCAGCATGAACTCATTTAAGATTTTAAATGAATTATTTGGTACACTAAAAATTAAACTCCTTATGAGCTTTAGTGCCCTCCCATATTTTGCACAGGCACTGCTGAAATAAATAAGGTGTTTCCAAGAGGCAAGTAAACATTCTGCATGAATGAAAGTAGTGGGTTTTTCCTCCCGGTTGTTGGAACAGGCTCCCAAGTGCCAGCTGTGACTCAGCAGGCAGAGGGACAACCCCAGCAGCGCCGGGCCTGGGGAGCTGCTCACTCCCAAGATCCACAGGCAGGATGTAAAATCGAGCAAAAGGGCATTTTGATCCTTTATGTGAACAAAACAATGCAAATTGGTGAGACTAATAAGCCCAGAAACATTACAAGGTGAATGCCTTTTATGTTTGTGAAAATCTTCTATGTTTATTTGTCTAATACAATGGAAATAAAGCTTCAAAGGCTCTTTGATTTAAAAGTGCACCATTGAAGTCAGCCAGCACAATAATAATGGATAGACCAAATTGTTGCATTATGACCCTAATAGCAGTGTTGTCAGAGCAGAGAACGTCTGTACAGCCTCTTGCCCGACTTGGTGGGGATGTAAAAACAAAAATTAAGCCAAAGGATGAGAGGACGTAGGCAGGATAGGGAAAAAACTAAAATGAAAAGGGTCACAAATGGATCCATACATTCACAGTGCATCCAGAGCTGCCACAGGCTGTACATTTTTATGATGAACCTAAAACTCAGGCGTTATTCTCAGAAAGATTTAAGAAACTTTGGGGGAGAGCCACCACCCGTTTTTAGTGCTGCCCCCAAACCACACTAAGCCAAGAGATGATTTTCAGACTAATTCAAATTGAAGACACCACGCAGAAAGTCAGGGATATCCCAAATCCCACTAATGTGCCCTTAACCCACCAACCCTTCTCCAGGGACACTGAGCCCAGCAGGCTGAGAGCAGCACCAGAGACCCAGCTAAAACCTGTAAGAGCACAGCAGTAGCTCTGCCCTCTTTCCTCTCCATCCTCAGCTTCCCACTCCAACACCAATAAATATTCTCCTTCTCTGGAAGAGGCACCAGAAAGTGCCCTGAGCAGAGAGGAAAAGCTGGTGGGGGCTCAGAGAGGACATTGCTGGACAGGAGGGTGTCGGGCAGGTAACCAGTGGGCAGCTGCCCAAGGAAAAGGTGAAAAACTCTTTATTTTTAAACCTTTCCTACAATCATTCCCCTCTTTTTGAGTGCTGCCTAGCAGAATGTAGAGCAAAGAAAGCATGTTGTTGGCAGTCACAGAGACCAGCATTTTCAGTTCCTGATTTTTGGGAGGTTTTAGCCACGCTTTCCCCAAGGGCAGACTGCTTTCCATGCAAATTCTTAGAGATGCTCTTATGCCTAATTATTGAATTTGAGAAGCCTTTGTCATCTTGCAGGGATTGTTTTGTTCTTGCTTGGCTGCTCGCATTGTACAGATTAGACAGAACCTGCATTTCTGAGAATATTTTCTTTTTTAACCATTTGTACTTTATAAAGATAAATTACACTGACTTTCCCACTCGCATTTATTTGAAGTAGCAAAGATAAATGCAAGTGGGACCTACTACTAGACTTCCAACAACAGCCTTTAAGAAAACTTCAATATCAAGGGAAATATCTCTAGTTTGATTTGTTTAAGCAAACCAACACAAGGTTTGTGCCTAAAAATCTTACAAGTGAAACCTGATTAAAAATAATAGTCTAACTCTCAGGCTGGGGGGATAAAAATGAGCAAAGCAAACACAGTGAACCTTGTATTGCTTCGTGAAGAGCAAACCAGCCTGAAAAATAACACTGGTTTTAATCAGGAGCTTTGGGCTGCTTGCCCAGGTAGAAGAGCCCCTTTGCAGCTTTTCAACTTCTCGACATCCCTTTACATTTGCTCTCTCCATCACCCTCCTGCGCTGCCCGGCCCCTCCGGTGGCTCCCAGGGGATTCCAGTGGGCTGGTCAGGACTGTAACTCCATTAATTACCGCGTATTACAGTGTGTTAAAGCCTTAAGACAACCAGAAATGCAACTTTCCCTGCACGGGGGCGGCTGCATCCCTCATCCCTCGCCCTGCTCTGCTCCCGCTCCCGGTGCCAGCACCGCCGTCCTACCTCTGCCACCGTAATCAGGGAGCTAAAATTGTTATCAGCTTAGCCCCAGCGATGAAAAGCACAGTCCCAGATCACACTCGCAGTTAGTTAGCATTTAGATAGGCTGGGACAGGGCTCTGTACAATAGGCATCAAAGCTGAACTCTTGGTGCAGCGAGAGGGATTAATTTCTTTAACCAACATGCCTGATCTGGCCTATCTCATTACCCTGCCTTGTCAGTGTCGATGTTAGATTTGATTGAAGATTATACCATTTAGGCCTTTCCCCTGCTTTCCACAGAAATCAGGCCTATTGAATTGCACATTCTTCCATGGGCCCCTGTCAATACTCAGTGGCCTGAGCCTCTAATTCTGCTTCATTTAAACTTCATCAACTTTTCCAATCAAGTGGAAGGATCTGAAATAGGCTCCGTAAGCAGAAAGGGCCTTTTTCCTTTTGTCAGATAATTTATTCTGTTTTCTCTTTCTCTCCCCCTCGCTTCCCCACCTCTTTCTCTTTTTCTTCTTTTCGCTCCCTTTCCCTGATGCTGAAAATGAGATTACAGTATTTAAATGACTATGATAATCAATCGGGGGACCTTGAGCCGAGATTGAGGTTAATTTTTCTTAGCAGAACAAAGAAGCGTGATGCCATCGGGGATTTGAAGGTGCAATCTGTGTTTCATGCTTGTATTCCTGTCCCCCCCCACCCTGAAACTGCAGTTTTAGGAGTCTTTTCTTGTTACTAACTATGCAGTTGTTGTGATTTTTAAGAGGCAACCCCTGGGAGAGAAGAAATGTAATTTTGGGGCTGATAAATAGCTAACAGCCTTCAATCAACAATTTTAATAGGAAAAAACAATTCACTTGCATGGTGAGACTGCAGATCTAATGAAAGTGTTATCATTGCCTTATTTATTTTTAAATGTACTTGGAATAATTTTCTGCAGTGCTAGGAATAGTCCTCCCAGCCTGCACAGCAGAGTTGTAAACTTTTAACTGAATACCCCTTTTACCCAGCCACTCTTCCTACTTAGCAGCTTTCTTGGCTGCTTGGAAAAAAGTTGATGCTTTTGTCATGATTTTGCTAATCAGAAATGGAATCGCTTATGTTCATCTTAGAAGCTGCCTCGAAATGGCTTGTTAAGTCTTTAGCTGATGTATTTTTGGTTGTAACACGCCAGCATTCGCTCACCTGGATCGTTCCCATTCTCTGCTCTGGAAGAGAGAAAGAGAAAAATATGCATTTCTTTGCTTCCATCCTAGCTGTCTTGTCAGTGCTGTTTTACATGCTGCCACCCAATGTTATCTTTTATTTGTGTCAGGAGAGAGGATTTGACAAGTTCAGTATACAATGTTCATTTGGCAAGGCAAATTTTTCATACCAATTTTGAGTAGAAAATGAAACCATCTTTCAACCCAATGAGCAACATCATTTTTGGACAGACTTATTATGAGAAGAAGAATTGCAAAACTTTATTTCCCTGCACAGTGCAGAAGAAAAACAAACCAGGAAATGAGACATTTAAACAAAAAAATATAAATACATGTATGAATGTTTGAGGCCCTCAGTTTGTTTTAGAAATAAAAAATAACCACCGGCTGCTGTCAGGTAGCTGTGGCCTCCTTTTTGTTAATCAGATGCTGCTGAATTTGGTTGCATCATAATGTAGCTTTGTTTAAACCTTTTAAGCTGTCAGATAACTGGGGAAGGCAGACCAGACCGACTTTAGAAGTTTGTCAGCGTTTGCCAAGCAAAACAGTCCTTAGTCAACAGCATTGGAGGTTTGGGAAGGGGCTCAGGGCCTGAGCGAGGGAGGGTCCAGGGGCATTTCAAAGGGCTCTGGGTGCTTTGCCTCCACCCAGAACCCCAAATGTGACTTCTGGCAGTAGTAAATACTCTGAACAAGCCAATTAATGGAAAATTCTCGTTGTAAATTCTGCTGTCCCACGTGTCTCACAGCAGGTTCCTTGGGGATAAGGTTTTGTGTCTGGCAGCCCCTCTCCACAAGGGGCTTCAGTTCCATGGCCAGGACTTGCTGGTGCCACTGCAAAGTGAGGACCCTGGACACTTAAATAAATATTGCCTGAGGAAGGCCATACATTAAAAAGGGCTGTCAAAGCTTCACTGGGTGACAAATTCATTTTAGCCCCCACGACCCTGCAAGGCTGGGAGGTGCAGTGTGAGAGCCGTGTAGGATTGGGCCGAATGTCTTCCATGTCCTGCAAGTCCACAGGAAACTTCAGCCCTGGTGGGATGATGCTCTTTGGTGCCCCAGCCATGCCCCTCTGTGAATTTTGCCCCCAACAAAAGCAGCAGCAGCCCCAAGATGTTCAGCCCCACAGACCTGGAAGAAGCTGTGTGTGTTTCAGGCAGTGTTTTGCTCTAAGAGTTTTCTCTCTTTAAGCAAATGTTGACTCACCACGGGGAAATTAAAACTCCATTAGACATTGCCACACTGCAGAGCAGACCCCATTACAGCGGTCGAGTTGCAATTAATTGGTTTCTTCAGATATTACTTAATTCTGGGAAGGCACAGAGAGATGGGAAGGACAAGGCCGATCTAAACAATAATTTCCTAAAATAACATAATCTAAATAAACTAATGAAGTGATTACATAGTTATTAATCTAATATGAAGAATAGTCAGAAGAAAATATTGGGTATATAACAATTTAGAAAGAACAGTAGAGTTAATACCATGCTGGTTAGACTCATCACGAGGCAATCAGCATTTGTGCTTAGGGATGGATGCTGGTTTTGCAGATTAATTATGTTTTGTGCTAAAAGCTGCCATTTCAAAGTGTCCCATCTTCTGCTTTTTTTGGTCTGTTGTTCATACTACTCAACTTTTCAACACCCAGGTGGAAGGGGCCACTGCCTATGGAGCGCTGCAGGTTTGGGGGTTGTTTTTTAAGTAAAGTAATTTTTTATTGAGAAATGTGAAGCGAAATAACCATAAAAACAGACTCCCTTGTGCGCAGACAGAATAATCAGCAATTTGAAAATATTCTGGCCCAGGGAGGGCTCTCCACAGGCAGTCCCTGTGCAGAGAGGCAGTGGGGAGCTGCATGCTTGGGGTGCAGAAGTGCCTTGGGTGCTGTGGGGCTCCCCAGGGCCGGGCAGGGTCCCCCCAGCCTGGGGCCAGTGCAGGGAGCAGATCCAGCCATTCCCATGGAGCAGATCCAGCCATTCCCACAGAGCTCCTCTGTGCAAAGCTCACTCGCTTGCATTATCAGGGTAGAGAAAGTATTTGGCTTCAGGAGAATAAATAACTAGGCCTTATAAGTCATTAAAAATGTATTACAAGAAAAATACAGTGCAGCTATAAATAGAAAACAAAGCAGCTCCTATATAAACTTTTACAATCGCTGCTACTCTGACTATTTTTCACTGTCTGGTTTTAAGTGAGTTTAGCATCTGTGATCTCTGGAGACTGAGATCCCTTGAAGCTGCAGTTCTCCTGGCAGTGCTCTGGCCTCTGTAGGGCTCCCTCAGGTTGGATGATGGGCCTTTGGTGACAGGAGCTCAGGAGTGTGACCTGCTCAGCCTGGCTGAGCAGAGATGGGGGCAGAGCTCCTGGTCAGTCCCAAACTGGAACTTTGGTGTTCCCCCCTTCCCTTTTTTTAAGTGGAAATATTTTACTTGTACATTTGTGACAGTCTGACATGTAGCAGTTACTTCCGTAGAAGATATCACCTCTCCCTGTAAACTTCCACAGATACAGATCTTGACTTAATATGAAATAAACTCTATATAGCAAGGCATTAATCATTCAGTGATACATTATTACTGTCTCCCTTTTTGTTATTGCTTAAAATAGTTCACATAGGTAACATCAAGCACTCAGAATAATTTTTGCACCTTTCTGAAGGAATATACACGGCTTTTGAAGAATCCAGTATTATCTCCACATTGTGCTCAGTGCTCAGCTGAAGTCAGGGCGAGGTTGTTTTCAGGGGGAGGTGACCTTCACTTCGTGCTTTCACAATTCATAGTTAAGAGGTTTTTGTCATCTGGTCTGATTTTCTTTTTGTCATGTCAAGCAATAAAGTGGAAGAATTTGGTGGTTAATACACCTTAATGCAACGTGGCACCCAGAGCAAAGATGGTACCTCAAACTTCCAGCTCTGTGATGTTCTGACTTTGAAAAATCAGATCCTGACTGTGATCCCAGCATAGAAGCTCCACCACAGAGTACAGAGCACCGAAACTCCCACGTGTAGCTAATAGGTTGTTTCAAGGGAAAGACTGAGCTGCCTTGGCTGGACAGTGATGAACAATTAAGAGGCTGCAGGACCCAGGTGTACTGAAGAAACCACAGTTAAATATTCAGGTCAGGGAAAGCAGGCCACAGATCTAAATGGTGAATCCTAATAATCCTAATAGAATCCTAATAACCTTAACAGAGCCGTGGAGGAGGACATTTTGTGCAGCTTACATCCTAAGAAAGGTGATATTTTCATGTGTGAGAGATCTTGGGCTGAATCAAATCCCTGATTGCAATGTCGTGACTTCAACTTGTTTGAAAATAAACCTGGCACTGCAGTGGGGTCACTCACACCTTCATGGGTGTGAGGGAGAGCAAATGAGCTCTTCTGCATGGACATGCATTCTGAACTGCACTCCCAGCTCTGGAGACTGCTGTCTGGAAATGCTGGCTGAGGATTTCTTAACAGAACAGACCCATCGGGCTAATTTATACAAAAAACTTTAAATTCAGCAAGTGATAATTAGAAAAAAGCAATTCCCTTTCCATGAAATGTGGGCTCTTGCTTTGTTTTCCTCCTAAACCTCAAAATCCTCTTTTCTAAACTGCTCCCCGAGCCGGGGTCTCCTTGCTCACCCGCCTCCTGCAAGGCTGTCAGCATACCACAGTCCCTTTAATTTGGGAATTTAACAAGTAATTCTAAATTGGGATGCTGGAAAACCTGTGATCGTATCTACCATGTCTATCCTATCAGATATGGTTCTGTGCTTTCCCTGCCCTGAAAACAAAGGGCAAGAGAGTTGAACACATGGTATCCTCACCTAGAAAGGACTTTGCTCTAAGAGGATATTGAGTTGTTTTGTAAAGCCTAATATTACGCTTGAATTATGCCTGAATAAGGAGAAAGGACATTGTTAAAGAGCCCTAAACATTGACCACAGTGGATCTTCTTTCTTCCAAACCCTTCAGTGGTGTTGTTTTTGGCTGGTAATGATTTGGTATTGTATTTATAAGCCGTCAGGGTAATCCAGAGAGCAGCAGGAGGGGCAGTTGCCTTAAATAAAGCTTTACAATGCTGCTAATTAAAATGATCCTTCCTCTCCCTGTGATGACTAATGAGACAGAAAGAAGAACCAGGGAGGGTTAATGAAAAGGTTGCTGTGAGATTCCCTATTTTTAATTGGTCTTTGTAATGTTTTAATCTTCTTTATGGTGTGGAGGTGGAAATGGAGAAATTTTCTTTCAACCTTCCTTGAACTGTGTAGCACGTGGCATTTGAAACGTCCAGTTCTAGCTTTATATTAAGTCTGCAACCAAAGGTCTGAGACAGACTGTAGCCTTGAGATGGAGGAAGCAATTTCAGACTTAACTGAGACCAGAAACAAGAAGTGTGAAGCCTGGTTTTAAGCGCAAGCTTCCAAAGCTCCAAGGGAGCATTCGTACCCTGAGGACTGGGGCTAAGATCTATTGTGAAGGATTGGCACTGATGCTCAACAGTGTTTACAGCTTTAGGTCATGATGCTCTGTTAAATGCAATAGTTATCCCGTGAGCATGTCACAGTTCACTTCAGATGTCAAGAATTCAATTAATATTCTATTTAATAGAACACACCATGACCTAACCTTTTAATACTCTTAGTGTGTCTGAGCCCTCCTTATTAGTGTCACTTTCCAACTTTCCTTCTCAGCTGATGCATCTCCCAACAACTGGGATGGGGAAATTGGGAGCAGGGGGAGAGGGGAAGAGATTTAAATTACTTTTGGACCTCACTGTGAGGATTCAGCAGCTTTATCCCTCATAAAACCTGGCTCACAGGAGTTTAGCACACCCTGCTTTTCCCATTTTTAAGGGTTGACGTTTTGCAAGTTTCAGCTTTCTGTCGATTCAAACCCACAAAAGGCATCGCCAAATTTTTTATGGCTTGACCTGATCCAGTTTCAAACAGCATTGCCCCTGCCTCACATCACATTATGAAGCTCAGGATCAGGGGAAACCATTCATGTGAGCAACACCTGCAAGATTCAATCTTTGGCTTGAAATTTTGTCTGTGCACTGTGGGGGTGGGTTATAAATACTCAGGGATTGGGAGATCAGCACTGCAGAAATTTCCCTGCATTGCATCTGGAAACTGTCTCAGGAAGTGAGATCCCTTGAATGCCGCTATTGAAAGATAAGAATAAAAAAATGGAGGGCTCCTTCTGGCCTTAAGTCTATGAGCAAAAAGGGCAGCCCAGTTCCAACGTTTGTGGTGGAAATCAGAGCCTCAGAACCAGGTTTTGCCATCCTTGTGTCACCTCTAACGAGCGAGCTGCAGAAAGCCATAAAAACCAGTAAATTGTGTGTTTCAGATCATATGAATTAGAAGACAGGCTTAGTAATCTGCTGGGGTTCATAGCTGGCTTTATTAAAGAATAGAATTAATTTTAAAAACTCCTAATTGGGATCTGCTTCAGACTGCTACTTCTTCTGTGCAGGGCCTGCGTAACACATTAGAAATGGGAAGAGCTTGAAAGCAAGTGTTTCAAATTACTCTGTGTTGTGTAGCCTTTCCATTTTGAGAAGAATTAAACAGCAAAGTGTTTTTGAAGGCAGCATTTCCCTGCCTCGAGGCAGGCAGGCAGGATGGGGTTAGCACAGAGGACACCTGCCTGCAGCTGGGAGGGGGCCACGCTATTACCACCCCTGTGATTTCAGCAAGATTTGTTGGGAAGATCAGCCAATAAATACAGAGCCTGTACTGCAGCTCCTTAGAGTGGGAGGAAGAACAGACATTGTGCCAGATATTTTCATGCAACTATATTCATTATTTATGCAGAAGAAGAGATATTTCAGGAAAACAGAGCTGAACCATGAGTGACAAGGTATCTTTCCAGAGCGTAGGGTGCAGGAAAATTGCACTGAGGTTGACAGCTTTTTAATGTAGAGTCTCTATTTCACTGAATTACTGCATGTTGGCATTTCAAAAGTACAAGATGACCTATTTATTAGCTGTGAATCAAACAGAAATTACATGCTAGAAAATAAAAAAGTTGTATGTTTCTTCCAGATGCTTATCCTACAGAAATAATACATACAGAAAGGAAAACCTGGAAACAAAGGATCATCAATCACAAGGCACTAAATTTAACGTTGTAGGACCTATATTTGTCATATAATATTGCAGTCATATGTGCTTGTTCCCTTACATGTGATGTAATATTAAATGTATGTGTGTCATAATACTTTAAAATTTCACAATCCTTGCTCTGCTTAGGCTCCTGTCACGCTCTTCCCTTTTGGAGAGGGAATAGTGGCTTGGAAACTTGGCTTTAACAGTAACTTGCTTGTAAATGGGCAGTGCCAAAACCTCAGGAGGAAGGTAACCAGCTACCAAACTAAATGCTAGAAACTACCAGGCCATGCAGATGGAGCATTTCGCTGTGGAAAAGGCAGAAGTGGGAGGAAAAACTGCCAAAAGAGCCCAAGTAGTAGCCCTGCACTTTGCCAGAGAGGCAGATGCCACATCTGAAGGAAATTCTAACAGCATGTCATTTGAAGAGTGGAAATTCAGCTTTCCCTGGAAAGTTTGGTACCTTGGATCTGAACAAAAGGCCAGAAAGAAAAAGCTAAATTTGTTGGATTTGGCAACTGACATTCAAATGAAGGCGGAACAAATTCCTGCCTTCTCTGCCCTCATGTGCTTACATAAACAATCAGATAAGTTGCAGGAGCAAAAATGTCCAAGTCCAAACCTGGAGCAATGTCAAAAGTAGCTTTATGAGTGTATTTCATGTACCTTTTAGCTCAGAAAGGAAATCATTTTATATACTTCCACTTTTCTCTCCAAGTATCACCATCAATATGAAGAGTAAACACTACTTAGCAAAGTCCAAATGAACTTGTATCACATATGTAATGTTTTTATTTAAAAAAAAAAATAAAAGTGAAAACCACAAACTGGCTGTGTAGAAAGAAGGTTGCTGCCATGTTTATCCTCAGACCTGGCAGTTTTGTACCCAAACCCATTCTGGAGCAGCAGCTTCCAAAATCAGGGCTCTATTATACCCCAGTGACGACGGCCAAGAGCACCAAACTCATCCTGACTTTGCAATAACTGTGTCCTGAAGAGGGCAATTGAGCCAAAACAATTATAACTTCTGCTAATCCATCCATGTGGCAGGAAAGGGGAGGACAGCATTAAAAACTGCTGCTCCAGCTGCCTGCCCAAGAAAGAAATGAAGAGAAGGAAAAATAGTACAAAAGCTCCTGTTGACATATCAGAAACCCATTAGCAGAGGCACATGGTGAACTTGATAAAGGCACCCTTGGCTCTGCCATTTTGCCCTTCTGGGAATGTAAAACAATCTTTCATCAACCTTAAAGTCAAATCAGCTTTGCAATTGATCAGCACCACTTGGATATATCCATTTTTACATATATATTCTATCCATGTAATTTCCAGACTTACCAATACAGTGTCTGCTTCCTCACAATAACTGGATAAAGCATATTTTTAAACACATGCTGATCCAGGTATATTTGCAATAGAAGCAGGGCAGTTATTTCAGCTTTGCACGTTTGTTCCGAGTGAACACATAGGATCTTGGGGGGAAAAAAAATCTATACATTAGAACCATTTAATTGACCACTTGATGTTATCCCAGTCCCTCTGTGTTGAATCCTGAATGGTAAAACTTAACACGACTCTTTTTTGCTTGAATTATCCTCCTGCTCTTGCATATATACAAGCTACGTGCTCTAATGCAAGACTCATACATTTGTCTTAGTAATTTATCTCATTTCCTTTGGAGTGGTGTCCCTCAGTGGCTCAGAGAAAGTGGAGCGGTTGTTTTAATAGATTTGAGTTTTATCTGCCTCTCTATTTGCAGCAGGGCATAATAATAATAAATTATGATACTAATAAGTAGGTTGTGCAGAATGGACTACGGTGGTACCACTTCCCTCCCCCTCCAAAAAAGTAATTTATGGGTACATTCTTGTGACTTTAGGGGTGTAATAAATTATCAGGGTTCGTTTTTCCATCCAATTTGAGGCAGTGCAGCTGTGTTTTGCAAGCAATAAACTCTCTTGTTGTATTTCTTAGCTAAGCACTGAAAAACACAGTGTGATTTTTTTTCCCTCCCTTCCCAATTATTGTTGCAACGCCTGGTAGCTTCTCTGTAGTTAAGGGTTTGCCAGTGCTTCTGTTCTAAACCTCAATTTTCAGTGGCCTATAACTTTGCTCTTTTAAATCATAGAGGGCTAGAACTTGGTGTACATCTCTGTCAACCTGGATGCTTTTTTCTCACTGAGAAAACAGCAAATTTTTTAAGGAGTCCAGACCTCAAAATCTGAGCCATGTGTGGAAGTCAGAGACACATGGATGTGAGTAGCTGGTAATGCTTGGATACCTTTTCAGCTCCTCAAAAGCCTAGGATCCCTCTTCTTTTGAACACATCCTGGGGCAATATTTGGATCCTAATTACATTTCTGACAACGTACAAGAAGGGTAGCACCATGTGCCACTTTCCTGATGGAGGTTTGGGGATCAAGGACGAGTCAGTCAGTTGCAGGAGCTGCCTCCTTAAAGGTGATGCCCTGTTGTTGAGTGCTGGCCCAGGGTTCATTGTGCTGAAAATACAGAGGGAGTAAAGGAAACTGCAGCAATTCACCCTTCCCAAGCAGCCTCGTGCAGTCTCAGCCAACTGTATCGACCAAAATATTGTCAGAGGGTCTCTGGATTCAAGGAGAGGTTAAGAGTCTGCGTGGGCCTGGTTCCCGTTCCCATTCCTGCCCTCTTTGCATTCAGCCTGACATGACCAAGGGTCAAAGAAGGAAGGAAGAAAACGAAAGTATACAACAGCAACACCAGAACTGCACAATCTCTGCAGCAACCTTGGAGACCCGGGGCTGGGAAGAGCAGTGTGTGTCCAGCTCTGCCAGGGAATGGTGCATTCCTTCCCCCTCTGCAAAATCCTACTGGATGGGGAAAAAACCCACCTGATTTTCTAATACTGCTTTGTCCAGGTACTGCATGCTCTGCACAGCCTCTGCTCTGCATTAGGGAGCCAAATACCTTCTAACACAAGGGAGTAAAAATGATTTTGGGTTTCCAGGGTGCTCTTGGGGGGGGGGGCATCGTGGCAGGGAAGGAGCAGCTCCGAGCCCCTTTGTGCAGGCTGCTCTTCCAGCTGCTCATCTCAGGCTGCACAGCTCTGCCAGACTAATGCTGCTGCTAAAGCTGCCTTCTACGTGATCAGCAATTAAGCTGTGAAGTCAGCCCCTTAATATTATGTTAACATAGTTCAGTATATTAAATGTAAAACAAGTCATAATTTTTAAAGGTACCTCGGCTTACTGAGTTTAAATGAAGGCAGCAGTAGGACTATCACAGCCATATGCAAATCACCTGCATTTTAAAGCTAACAATAGATTTTGCTTTATTGTTTTGGCATTTAACGAGTGGGAAAATAATAAATTAAGCCACATGGGGAATCCCTGGTGCTTTTACAAACTGAAGCAGTGCCCATTTGGAGAGAGAACATTCCCCATTTTTCTCCCTAGCTGCATTTCTCTTAACCCACCACCTTATTAAAGCTTATAGGGCAAAATTCTCTTCTCATATTCCTCTGGCAGCTCTTAGTCCACATTCAGCTCTCCCTACCTTCCCAGCTGTCTTTCATCCTGCCAGCTCTCTCTGCAGACAGGAAACAGAAGAAGAGTAAAGATGGGCTGGGCCATAGGGAGTCAGAAGAAAGATGTTCTCACAGTTTTAGGAGGGTTACAATAGCTATTAGAGCATACGGATACTTTTTCTACCTGTTGTAATAGGGGATGCAGCTACCGGTGCAAGGTCCATGGGAGAGGCAGCTGCATCAGGCTCTGGTCAGCAGAGTAATGGATCCATGCAGGATCCCAAATAGGGCCTGTGCAGCTGCCTGCTGTGACACCACCGTGGCTCAGTGGAGCTGTGTTTCCTTGGGGCTGCACAGCCAAAGGAAGGAAGGGGTTGAATGTTTTAGCAAGATGACCTCTCTTGTTTGAAGCGTTTTTAAACATGTTTTTACACTGCATTGCACAGGGCATGAGCAAAAAAATTAAATTAAAAAAAATTTATTGTATTTTCATTTTAACTCGCCCAGCTCTTACTCATCAAAGCCCTGAGCCAAAAGTCAGGCTCAGCCATGAGGGTCATAGAATTATAGAGCATCTCAGGGTGGAAGAGACCCATAAGACTGATAGAATGGGCAGGTGTTGATCTTGCAAGCAGCAATGTTTAGCTCTCTTATCAACAGTCAGACATGCAGCTAGAAGCAGATCATATCATGGGTGTTTGCTCCTGGATGCCATCCTGGATGTGCCTTCTCCAGGCCATGTTTTTACAAAGTCACCAAAAGGAAAATACATCACTTGATTGCCCCCACAGCTCCTCAGTGTGAACAGGCACAGCCCTTCCTTGTGCAGAGCAGGGACGTTCAACACGTGCTTGTTTCTTGTATTATCTGTGAGAAGTATCAATTATGCACATCCATGAACATCCCCTGCACCTGCATTCCCCCAGGAACCCTTCTACCAACACCAAAGGATGGAGCAGAAATCAGGAACTAAGGCAAAGCAGGCAGCCTGAAGTGAACACGGCACTGCAGCATTAACTGGCAACAGAAAATTGCCAGGCAGAAAATTTAAACAACAGGAACATAGAAAAATACTTTGAATGGAAACCTACAAACCTCAGACAAGTTTGGGATGTGCCTGGGGACAATTCCTTAGCTTCCCTCTCATGGTTCTGTACAGTCTCTTAGAAAAGCCCCTGTGGTCTTGCCACACACGTCTGTTTTCTGTCAAATCTGCTGTTTGTCTTACTCAGTGCATTTCATCAGTGGTGTGTAACGTTTGCTCTTACATCCACTCGACATGGGGAGATTGTAGGTAGAAGGTTTGTGCAGCCCCATGAATATATGAAGCACTCCACAAGGATCATGGTTATTTTCATAATAATTCTCCACCCCTGCCTACGTTTGAAGTCAGGGATGTCTGGTGCTGAACCAGACAAGCAGAACACACACGAAAGCCCAATTAGCTCCGTATCACCAAAGCTCTTACAAACACTAATGCATTAATCATTGGAGAACTGAGAGAAGAGCATTGGTCTGTGCTCCTGGCTCAGTTCAGTCGGGTTTTAACTTGACTGATGCTGAGGGTTGCATGATGAAGCTTGTCCATTCATCTCCACTGTGCAGGAGAGGAAACAGAAACAACGGCAGAGCACCTCACTGGCCACCCTGACCTCGGTCCATGATGTCCCTTTGTAAAAACTGACCAAGTCTTAGCTCAGGAACAAGCACATCCTAGGCTCAGGTCCAGAGGAGCATCAATCCTCCATGCAATGCTTTCTGTTATCCCATTAGAAAACCTGGATGTTGCTTAAAAACATGGAAAGTCTAAATATGACATGAGAATAGACAGGGAAAGGCTAAACAGCAAAATAAATGTTTGGTTCTGTAAGAGATGCACAAACACACAAAAGCAAGCTGGCTCTAGGAAGAGCTTTTCAGATTACTTGAACATCTCTTAAAAAAATGGATTAAAATACAGATTCCCCCTATTATTTTTCAGTAATAGAAGTGCAGCACAGAACAACTCACTAGTGCCACAAACTACTTTTTCATTTCTGTTTTTGTTTCATGCTTCAATATCTTCTTCCAGCTGCTCATGTCTCCTTTTCCTTCTCCTCACTTTGATCTATTAGTTTTCCCCAGAAATGGGGTTTATAAATCATTGTAATGCAGCCCTGGGAAAGACGGTGCTTAGTGCAGGGAGAAATACATTGCAGCTAACAGCCACGGCAGGGAGGAAAACTCTCACCTCGGAGAGGGGCTCTGGCGACAGGTTACGGATGGCGCTGGGTTATTTTATGGCTGCATTCCTGCCATCAGGGGCAAGGCCACAGGGAGCACTGCCTGCACCCCTCCACAATATTTCAAGCTTCCTTCTGCAGGCAAAAACAAACCGCCCAGGGGCTCGCAAGGGAAAGGAAGAGAGGAAAAATTGCTGAAAGAAGGGGAGGGGAGGCAGGACAGGTGGGGATGGATCGCTGGGTTCCTGCTTTTGCACCATCGCATCTTTTTTTTAAAAAAAGAGATGTTTGTGTCTCTTGCACCCTGAAAAGATGCTAATTTCATGCAGGTCGCATCCGTTGGCAGCAGTGGCAGGATCCAGCTCGCCCAGGAACATTTCCACCCCTTTGTGCCAAGGCTTTTGTGCTCCCACTTTGTACTCAGGAAACTTTGTTGCTGGAGGACCCCAGGACAAGGCTGACCCCAGTGTCGCTGCTTGGTGAAGCCAAGGGATCCCACAGGACCTCTTTGACCCCCATGAGAGCAGATGCAGACACTGCTTATGGTGTTCAAAAGTCTGTTTGTATTTGAAACCTAAGAACTGAGCTTCTCTCTCCAGTTAGGATTTTGGAAGTTGGCCACAGTTATTAAAAAAATCATCTAGAAATGAAGCTGGGAGCAGTGCAAGGCTGGCCACCAGGTTACTGGGTGATCTCAAAACAGCCTTTCCAGGCCAAACTGGTGGAAGGGCTGTGTTAGTGTTTGTGGCACAACACTGTGGCCAACCTGGGTGAAGGTCTGAGCATCTTCCCAGCAAGGGGAGATCCCCTGAGTCCCCTCCTGGGAGTAAGGGTTAGTTCTAAATGCAGAAAAACCAACATCATCATACAGCCAGAGAGACAAACCTTCGTCAGCAGAGGTTTATGTACTTACCTCCTGCCCTGGAGTGCAGCATGGATTAGGGGAACCCATTGGCAGCCCTATTTAATTAGGGAGGAAGTCATCCTAACCTCCTAAGAGCAGCACAATCACATGCAAGCTACAGGCACTTTGAAGCACTTGCTGTGTTTTTAGGCTCACCAGCTCCTAATAAGACCACGCCGGGCAGACACACCATCCTTTAGTTCTGAAAGCACACAAAAGACACCATGCTGGAATCTTACCTCTATCTTTAACAAAGCATTACCCCCTCCTCACCCTCTTCCCCATAATTGCCTTGTTATTGTCATTGGTGCCATTGTTCATTGGCTCGGCCCTAGAGAGGCCCGAGGGAGCAGTTCTGCCTTAGCTAAACCAATATCTCCTGCAATAACCCCCTGCAGTTTCCCCTTTGCTATCCCATGTTGAATAAATCCTCCATCTCTGTTTGCTGAATGATCATAAAGATATGATTGAAGTTTCAGATTTATGGTTTCCTTCGAATCGAGGAGCAACTCCAATAATGCCAGAGCCTGTTTGCTGACTGTTTTCTGACAGGGTGTACAGAAAGGGAGATTTGTAGGAGCAAAAACAGGAATGCAGAGATTAGAGGCAGGTATTTTCTAGACATGCAGTGCACACATATGCAGTCATGTAGAGGGGTTGGACTCACACACACGCTTCCAGAGCATCCTCTGTCCAAGGATCTCGCTGTGCTTCCCAAGCACCCTGCCAGGCAGGGTGTGCACACAATATTTCACTCTAACAGCAAATCTGTCTCGAGCAGCCACACAAGGGACCCACAAGAATTGGTTGCTGTGTAAAGGAGGATCCTAACTAAAGATCTCGTTCAGCTGTGCTGAAAACTGAAGTGGTTGCTGAAGGCTGGCAGAGGGCTGTATGTTAAGGTGGTCCTTACTGTCAGCCTCAGGCTCCACGTGCCATGAGTTCCCTCTGAACTGTGCTAATGCAATCCTCTGGATGCCCAGGATGCTCTTTGGGGACTGCAGAGAAACCCTCTGGCTCCTATGGGAGAACATCCCAGACGTTTCCTCTGATCAAAGCACCAACACCCAAGAAAACCCCACCAAAGGGGCACCGCACAGACAGGGAAAAGCAGCTGCCTCCTGAGGACACCCAGCCTTGCACCTCCCTGCTGAGGCAACAGCCTCCCAGGGAATCTGGTGCAGGATTGTGACCTCAAGCTGGGATAGTTATCAGCTTCCCCAGTGCTTGTCCTGGCCTGGGTGTCAAACCCCTCCTCTCCCCTCAGCCCATCCCAGCAGCATTTAGTGAGCCATCTCCATTATACAGCTGGATCCCGGGAATTGCACAGCATGGGGCACATTGCTATTCAGATTCAGGTCAATATTAGTTTTTTAATGAATAAACCACCACAAAGCTGCAGTGAAAACAAAGTTTGTGACTTTGGTGTCAAAAATCTGAACAGAGCATCCAAAACGCATTCCCTCAGCCTTGTGACCGCAGCACATCTGCTTTTCCCTGATTCACAGCCATTTATGCTCATTCTCACTTCAACAAAAACCTATAAAACTCTTACAGCATGATGCAGTCCTAAATTAAATGCACTTTAACATTGCTATATAACAAGGGAGTCCTTGCTCTTTTAAATTAATGCATGCAGCTGAGAAGGAGACCTTTCCTGGAAAATTTATTCTGCTTTATTTGGAGAAAACCCCACCTCGTTCCACCTTCTCTGAGAGCAAAGATGATTTTTTGTGTTATAATGAGGAATTTGTAATAACGAGAGCGTTGTGTGTTCGAGTAACTACGAAGCCAACAACAGAAGACTTCTGTGAGCAGCAGTGTTTGTGTGATGTATGGTAATATTTTTCCTCAGTGCATTACAAAAGAAAAAAGCAAGATAAAAATATCTTCCATTTTCTCCCTAATTTGTAGTTTTCTGGTGTTAGCAAGGCTTATAAGACACATGCTCCCAATTAGCTGCTCCTCTTAATTTAAATGCTTCATAAATTATCTCCTGCGCTTGTGGATTATCACTTCATAATGCGAGTTAGCATTTAAATAAATAGCTGCGATGTAGGAAATTAGAGAGGTTTACAGTCTGAGGCAGCAGCATAATGAAGGAAAATACCACAGCAGCTGAACAGGGGTTGGGAGAGATGTGATGAGGCAGAGACTTTTTTTTCCCCTTTACCTTTTAGCAACCAAATTTGGACTGCAGCAGGGAAAATATGGGTCAGAACTCCAGCAGAGCAGGAGCCTCTTGTAATGGCTGAACAGGAAGGGAACATGGAGAATTCTTAAGCACGTAAAACGTCGGATTAAGCAAATATGATGCAATTAGGAAGTGACTTTTTCGAGCCAAGTCTTGGTTGCCTCAGAAGGTTGCGCCTTTGAAAGCAATTGGGCTGCTCATGTATGTCATACCTGGGCAGTATCCAACCCCTTCTGTTCTATCCTTTTCAAAAAAAAATATGGGACCGGAGAGAAAAACAGCAGAACAAAGCAGAGCTGGAATTGTATTGAGAACATTTGGTGGGGAAAGCAATGAGGGAGTCAGATGTAGAATTATGGGGAATTTTAGGAATATATATAGAGAGAGAGAAAAAAGCATTAATTTGTAAGCCACGTAACTTCTGCCATGTTTTTAGCACCATTAATATGTTCAACCCACGGGCAATGAGAGTTTTTAACCATGGGCAGCAACTTCCCAGTGCTATTTCAGCCCCGTTTTGCAATTATTGTCATAAATGTAGAAAATTAGGAAGACAGGGCAGGGAAAAAGCCTCACGACAGCTCCTTGGAGGATTAAGGCTCTCTCCAGTGCTTGCTGGTCTTGCCTTTGGTGTCACTGCTGCTTTTTCTGCCACAAGAGAAAACTCTGGGCAAGGTTCTGCCAGGAGTCAACCCCGTTTGACTGCCACTGTTTTCAGGAGCTGAAAACAGGCACCAGTGGGCTCAGGACCCTTTGGTGTTTGTCTTGCAGAGCACCCAGGTTCGAGCACTGCAGTTCTAGGAAGTTCAGCCTATCACAGCTCCCTGCTTGCTCACACACACAAAATGTCAAAATCATGGATATTTTTTTCAAAAACCCTGGAAAATCACAGAAGCCTTGACAGCCTTGACCAAAGTCCAGCCTTAGGCAGGAGTAAAGTTATTAGTTACCTTATTTCCTGGGGAAGTCTGACACATTAGGATTTCACAGTAGCTGGCTGTAAGTGTAATGGGCAGGGTGTGATTTTGCTCCCTGGGTTTTGCAGTTAAATTTCAGCAGGTTGAACATTTTGCTGTAGGACAGAGCAAATGATTCGGGCAGGTTCTTGCATCAGGCACAAAGCCCTCTGTGCTTAATGGGAGTTGTGCCCAACTGACAGCACGATTTGAGTGTTCGTTGTATTTAATATTCTTCAAGAGCGGGGGTCAGATTGTCTCATCATTTGCATCCCTACAACCCTGCTGATCCCAGGGGAACTGCGCTTCCTCTGAACTCGAACATGGGCAACTGGACTGAAATCTGCTGGAAGAAGATTTCTGCCTGGACCCCTCAGGATTCAGGTGGAGTCTGCAGCTGCTGCTTCGAGACACAGTTCACCCTGCAGAGAGTTCAAGTCAGCACAGCAGGATCCTTGTTTCATCCTATAATTTTCTATTCCAACACGTAGTGTTTAGAAAGTGAAAAAGGGACTGATCCCACTCCAACCAACATCTGAAAGTTTACAGATCTTCATCTTTCCAAGTTTCCAGGTGCTAAAAGAAAGGCTCTGGGGCCCAAACTGTACCTGTGCTCAGCACTGAAGTGGCTCTGTCCTCCGGGGCATATTTGCAGCTCTGTTATCACTTTGTCTTCTGAACCAGGCAGGAATGGCCACAGGTGCTCCTGGCTTATTCTGTGCCTGAGCCTGATAAGCCTCAATTTCTCTGGACTAGGAGCACACAGACACCAGCTCTTCTGTCCCAGCTGCAAGGGCTCTTCAGGTCTAAGAAAACCCTGGCAGAAGTCTTGAATTCTGAATGCAGGAGACAGCACTGGAAGCCCCGGGATGGGATTCCTTCAGGGAGATGGTGCCACTTTTTTACAGAATCCCCTTTTCTTCTTAAAGGGCATTTTAAATAATAAAATTGGAAGCTGCCGCATATCTTTCCAACTGATCTACTAATCATATTTCTTCAAATTTTATATCCCTGACCCTTGTAAAGGGATTGCAAGGAAGGCATTTTTTAAGCTGCATTTTAATAAGTCAATATGAAAGCTCAAAATTATTTAAAGCTTCTTAAATAGGATTATATTTGATTTCTTGTGGGAATAGTGAGGCATAGTCTAGTAAAGACGTTCTGTCCTGCTGAGGTTTTATTACATTAAAGAAACAGCATCCTTTTTTAACAGCAAAAACTTTATCTATTCTCTAATGAAAATGGAGATTATTCTGCACATGAGGTGACTGAAGTTGGTAAGTTCCTGCGTCTTTGATCAGAGATTAGAGTTTCTCCTTGGGTGAAAGCCGAGAGATTCCTGAACCAGAGGTTTGCCCGAATTTAACAACTTGTCTCATCTAAAATATCTGAATTTTCTTCTAGGAGGTACCACAAGTGTATTGACTTCAGACAAATTCTGCTGTGAAATAACAGGTAGTTCTCAAGGCAGCCAGTATCTCATTTGCAGCCAGGGATTTAATTTGGCCTAAGAATCAGAGGTCTGTGCTGCTGGGGAGCTATTTTACTGTGTAGCAAATGTCATATCCAGTCTGCTCTGAAAGGCCCACAGTCAAATTCTCACTTGAGTTCAACTCCTTTAATGTCAGTGTGACTTATATGAAGCAGCACTTAGCTTAGTGTGTTCTATTGCACCCAAATAAAAGTGGGGGAGTTAAATAAAAACTACCTGTATGAAGCCGAAGGAGCGGCAGGGAGTTACAGGGTGTAAGCAGCAGCTTCACTGAGCTGAGTTGCTCTGGACATAATCTGGGCCAACATCTGGCCTTGAGAACATAAAGAAATTTTTCTTGAAGTAGCAGATGGGGAGGTTCAAAGAACAGATATTATTAAGGATGAAACACAAAGAAAAGGTCGCAACTGCTGAAAGGGGACAGAACCTTTAAAAAAAAGAAAAACCAAACCAGAAAACAAAGCCATTGTCTGTTCTCTTTAACAATTAGAGGATGTTCTCTCATTCTCAGATAGCCCACACCCTTCTCTCAGTTAAACCTCAGTGCCCTCACTGAAGCCAGTAATTGAGCAACAGCATTCCCTGGCAGAATTTGACTTCAGGGTTTGCAGCACAGCAAAGGCTGTGGTTCTCTGGGAAGTGACAATCCCACTACACCCTTTCCAGCTCCCCTCTGGATGCCCCACTTTTCTCTGGGAAGTCAAATGCAAAAAATGGTAAAATTGTTTTTTTTGCCGAGGTGCTGCACAATATTCTGCCCACATTATACCCCGAGCTTCCAAAACTGCTGCCACATCAAAGACAGAATTACTCCTCTGAGGTTCCCACCCTATCCGTCCATCCATACCTCCATTTTCCCCCAATGTTGCCTGTAGGGAGAGCGAGGACTCAGAGATGTCCTTCTCCATCCAGCTGCTCCAGGACCACCCCAAGCTGTACCAAACCTCTCTGCCATTGTCCCTACATGTCCTCAGTTCTATCCCAGGCTCATTCTGTCTCTTAGAGGCGAATGGTGGTTGTAGCTCAAGAAAAATCAGGCACAGGTAAGACCTCACTCAGCAGCAGCTGTAACCTGCACATTCATTTAGCCTGAATAACGCATCCCTCCTGCCAAGGGCTTTGTCTTCTGACTACAGACCACGTTTCTTCCTCAGGACTGAGAGCAGGCAGGGGCTGATGTGAACTTCACAAGCTGTGACACCCTCTACAGAAACACATGTGCTTCTTTGACCTTCAGAGCTGGCACAAAAACCTTACACAGACACAAATTTATCCTTAAGTCAGGAGCAGATTTAATAGAGCAGGAGAAGATCGTTTTCAGTATTTCCATCTCAATTATAGTCAAACACCTCGGTGAGTCTCAGCCTTTGGGGCTGTACCTGGGCTGGCTGCTCCCAGCGTGGAGACTGTCGGCAGAATCAGCAGAAATAGCACAACTGGGCAAGGTGTTGGTGATTTATCAATGCTGAAGTAATTCATCCTGACACGGAGGCACCGAGGAGGAGCTCAGGGTCCGGCAGGTGCCCCCGAAGACCTGAGAGTTATACGGTGCCACACATCGACAGTGGCAGACCTGGGATCTGACTCCTTAGCAAAAAACATCCTTTTTTTTTTTTTCCTCAAACCATTTTCAAACAGCAGAAAGAAGCAGTCTTGTTACAGAGAAAGGTGGTTTTAACAGTTGCAATACCCTACTGCTAAAATTGTCCCTCCAACAGCACAATATCTACTAACTCCATAAAGAGCGACTGATGTTCAGCATCCCAGAATTTTGGGGCAAACAGGATTTTTCAATGGAAAACCAGAAGGTGAATACACCCATGAAGATAAATGCAAGTATTGTGTACGCAAACACTTTCATATCTGCCTGGCCCTTTAAAACCAAAATGATAGAGTTCATTTGCATTTAGATCTCTTTGGCTCCCTCTTTTCATCTAAAGACAAATCCTCACAAAGGCTGCTTAATTAGACCAAATTAGATTTCCACCTAGTGGCTTGTCATTCATTAGAAAACGCTGTTCTTTTTTTTCAGTTTTGGTAATTATGAGCTGGTCTCGCAGTGTTCACTTCAGGCTCCAAGTCTGACTTGCATTCATGATTTTGTGCAGATGAGAGGAAAATTATTCAGTCGCATCAAGTCTGCCCATTTTACAAGTTGGATAAAGATCATCGCTGGAGTCTTTTATGTAATGGGGTATACTCTTTCTTAAGTCTTTAATGATTAATTGTAATAGCATATCTCATGGCAATTTTCAAGACTAAAAGCTAAGTGCAAACAGTTGGAATGCGCAGTGACTGTATCAGACAGTGGGTGCTTCCCTAGACTGGGGTTTCTGTGTCGGGCACTGTGTGTGGCCCGTGCTTGCTGGTGTTACAGCCCTGTTGGGAGCAAGAAAATGGGAAGGGGCTGGTGCCAGGGGCTGGGCAGGGAGAACCTGGGCTGGAAGTGCCGCCTGCCTTCTCCCATTGCCCTCTCTAACCCAGCGAGGGGACGCCTCTGCTGCCGGCGTTACACAAAACGCGGTTTCTAGAGGGGAAAATCGTTCAAATCCCCACCTGACACTCAAAGGTTGGTGTCTAATAAGGCTGCAGCTCTCAGTGCAGGTCAGTCAGGAGCACAGGGTAGTGGACATTGCACTTGTAGATGTACTCTGGGTTAGCAGTGTGGCTGCCCTGCCTGGAGTATTTGTAATGAAAGGAGTTAAACTCACAGCAAGATCCTTGAGCTTTGCCATTCCCGACTCCAAGGGCAGCAGTTTGCCCAACCATCACCCTTTTCTCTGGGAAGAGAGACACTGCTATAGAACACTAGGATAATTTGGTCTCCCACTCTTCTCTCCCCAGTCCAAACTCAGTTCTCTTTGCTGTCCTGCATGGGCACGCTGATTCCCTGCCTCAGTTTCCCCTCTGTTACAGAGCATTAACGCTCAGTGGCAAGATTTGAAGCTGAATAAATCAGGGACAGATTTTTTAGTGGTCCATCACGCAAAACTTCCTTTGGCTTTGACCTTTAATGCTTATGAAAAGCTTCGAAGACAACTGCCAACTTATTATTAATAATCTTCTTGGGAGTGGAAGTTACAAGCAGTTGGCACCAGGCAGCCCAGCAGCCACCAGCCCCTGCTAGGATTTTTTCTGCACTAACAAACCCAGATTTTTCAGGTGTATTTTTACAACAACATTCTTGCTTCTTCCTTTTTTTTTTTTTTTTCTTTTTTTGTGAGAAAGAGAAAGTAAGTTTTTCCTTCCACCTTTAAAAGAAAAAAATCTCATCAAATTTGCCTTTCTCAAAACACTGAACATTCCCTTTCTCATCTACCTAAATCTGATGTTGAGTTACTGTCCCCCAGAGGCTTTCAGTAGCTCAGTTCTGATGTATCCCTGCACTTTGTAGCTCACTGCCTTCTTAGAGTGTAATCAAACATCAAGCTAAGTAGCAAATAAATCTCCCGATCTCATAAGCTGCACAGCAAGATCATGTAAATGCAAATGAAGGGCTTGATTTCAAGCTGTCGCGGGGGGAAGGAGGGAAAAATGCTGGGCCTTGTCACCACAATCACTTCACTCTGCAAGTGCAGTAAATCTGCAATAATAATAGTAATGGCAGCGTGACGGGAGGCTTTACTGTACAAGGGGGTGTAATGAAAAGGGGAACAGAAGGTAGGAAGGAGGCAGGGCCTGGCAGGCTGAAAATGCACCGGCACAGAGTTTGCAGGTGTCCACAGGGCAGAGCCAGAGAGGAGGGGATGGGGCAGTCCCGGCTGAGTCGGAGCAGAGAGGATTCAGGGATTTGCCCAGCATCCCCTCCCAGGGAAAAGCTGCAGAGGCAGGGATTAAAAATCCACATCTCAGTCTCTTTCTGTACCTCTCTGCGTGGACGCGTCTCCTGCCTCTCTCAGTCGTCTTTAGCAAATGGATGCAATGTGTGTCGCTGGGCCATGAACACCAGGGCATGGAACACAAATAAGTCTTGCAACAAAACCTGGAATCCTTAAAGGTTTTGCACTCCCTTAAACCTTTGCAATGCCGCCACCTCTAGAAACAGACCCCTTTCAGAGCCTTCCTCTTCCTTCGCAGCAAACATTTTCCAACACTCAAACACAAATCCAGGGCTCAAGCCCAGGGCTGCATGGATCAGAAACTACCTGGCGAAGGCTGGGGATAACTCAGTACACCAAACAGCACTCACTTTTCAGCCAACCTAGGTATCCCCACTGATCAAACACCCCCAGCACTGCACCACGGCCGGTGCGAGCATGGCACCCTCCAAACCCAGCCCAGACACACCTGGTTCAGCGAGGGAAATAATCATGTCCAAGGGGAAAGGAAGCATCAGCCAAGCCCTTAAAGACAGTTTGAGAGAGCAAACAAAGCCTCAGCGCACATCTCTCGCAGCCCTACGAGGTGTTGATCTCTGCTGGGTGCTCTGGGAATGCTTCAGGAAAAAGTCTAGAGCTGTCCTTTCCAAACTGGCTGGATAAACAGCATTTAAGATGCTGGATTTTCCTCACTGAGGTCATAAAGGGAGAAAACTTGCAGAAGGTACCCAGAGAAAATTAGGACCGCCTGGGATGCAGAGAGAGACGGTTTTAATTAGAGCCAAGAGGTGGGAAATAAGGCAGAGAAATGACATCTTAATGAGGTTTAATGAAGTTGTCTGCTGATGGGCACAGCTGTCAGACAGATCTGTATTCCAGCCAAGCAGCTTTGTGACAGGCTAAACCTGAACACAGGGAACGGTGCTGGAACTGGGGGAGAAAGAAAAAAAAGACCTTCTGCATCAACTTTGGCTCAGTTTCCCCACTGCTTTATGACAGAGCACACCTATAATGCCCCAGGACAAACAAACGAAACCAGCCCATGAGCTGGAAACAGCATTTTGCTAATTTATGAATGAGAAAGGCTGTAATCTTGGATTACAGCGAGCAAGATTCATTCCTGCTACATCCTTCCCCTTCTTTGCTTTTGTAGGTAAAAGATGTTGGCAGGCAACCAGAGTCCTCTGAGTTCGTTGATTTTTCTTCAGGCACAGATTCTCTCCATGTTCAACATATTGGACCAGATTTTTTTTTAATTAATTATCCAGCACCTTCAGCTTTATTTATTCAGTGCAAAGTGACTGTAAAATGCCACCTGATCATAAAAGGAAACAGCATGCACTCATTTTGTGATGGAGTAAACACCCAACTGTGTTAACTTCAGGTGCTCTGCAAAAGGGACTCTTTAAATCCCGTCATTTCTTCCATTCTACAGAGTTCTGCACTCGAGGGTCTGGAAGCAACTTTGCCACAGGTTACAAACCTCTCTCCTTTCCTGCAGTTTCTCAGTGATTTTCTCCCATCTGCCACACCTTTGCCTCCATAGCAGATTTCTGACCTCACTTCCCCGAGCCGCTATCAGAACGTGATCCCAGGAAAACACCTTTTTCTCATGCTTCTGAGGAACATTACACCATTTCCCTCGTACACCAGTGACAACTAATCTAAAAATAGCTGTAAATACAGGAGAAATAGATCAGCAATGAAAGCTCCTTTATCATCCCTGGCAGCGGTTTACGGGCTTTGCGCGAGCTCCCGGCACACACAGAGTGCACATATGGTTTGTCACTGCCGGGTGGCACCGCAGCCGTGGTGGCACCGAAACCCCACTCACTCCCCCCTCCTGCTCGGTGCTGGACAGGGGACAGTCCCTCCCTCTGCTCGAGTTCACAGGAGGCAGGTGAGGAAATGCAGCCGTGGCTGCATCACGTCGCTGAATCGAGGCTTTTAGAAAGGGCTGCTTGCAACAAAGGATCTGTAGTTTCGCGCAGGGCAGGTCCATGAAACTCATTTTCTGGTGAACTTGTGCTCCTGAGAGCCATGGGAATGCCACACCTCCTTCAGAGCATCACAAGTGTAAAAGTTTGAGGAATTACAAGCACATTTTAGAGACCTCAACACAGAGCCCTCTGGAAAGGTGCCTGCTCTGGACAGGGGTTATTAACCCTCGCTCTCCAGGCAAAACTGGCTCAGTGGGAGTTTTGCCTGAGCTGCGGGTGATGCAGGAGAGCACATTGGAAAGCAGCCACCATGCTGGCAGTGTACAGGGGAGCCATGGCTGCTCTGAGGCCTTGGGCAGGGTTTGTGCGGTGCTGACTGGGAGCAAAAGAAAAATTTGGGTTTGGATGATGTTCCTACACAAGCAGCTCCAATGAGCTGGGTCCTTTATCAACATGCACAGCCTCAGCGTGCCACAGTGGCAAGCTGGAGGTGGTTCATTTGCAGTTTCTTTTTCACTGGCTCTCTGCAGAAAGGGCTGCATTTGATTCAGCACCTCCTGACCCAGAGTGTTCACCCATGAGAAGCACCAGAGTGGTATTTCAGCACTTTCGTTCTCCCAACAAAACCTGCCAACACCTACAACATCCCAGCTCCTCTAAGACCCTTCCCATGGAAAGGTGTTATTTCCCATGGGAAATAACCAGTCCCAAAGCACCCACACCCTGCCCAGGGCTCCTGGGGATTTGTTGCCTGACTCTGCTCCAGCTTTCCCTGGCAGGAACGCACAGCCCCAAGTGCCAGGCTCTCTCCCCTTCCCTCCTCCGCTGCCTCCCTTTCAGGCAGCACTGAGGTTTCAAGACACACATCCTGCAGTGACTTCACCATGGAGATGGGAGGGTGGAGACAGAGGGGTGAGGGGAGGTCAGTTAATCCCACAGACACCATCAGGCTGGGACACACATGAGCTGGGGAAGAGTTCATTTGAAAACTAAATAGAAATGAGGTTATTGAGCTCAAGTTCTCTTCTGTGCTATAAACCCCAGGCTCTGCTCTCCCTTCTTCATCCCCCTTATCCTCCTCCTGCAGCATGCCTTGTGTCTTGATTATTCCCAGGCAGGAGCAGCCATGTGATTGTGCCTGGGGAAGTTTCTGACAGTTTTCTAGGAGGATGCACAACTTGGAAATGAAATAACTCAAAGTTAAGACTAGCTGCAGTCTCCCCAGCAGACACCACAGCTGGGCATCCCCACCAAAGGAGAGATTAACCAAACAAGAAGACTTCAAGTCCATATCTATCAAGTCAGGATCCCTATTTCCAGCAAGACTAGGTCTCTTTATAACTCAAATACAAACTTGTGTGAAATTCAGCATCCTTTAGGCTTCAGCTCCTTTTTGCACTGTGGCACTCACTTGTGCAGTGGGATTCAAACCCTTGCCAAGTGGCCACTCCTGGTACTTGTGGCCATGTTCTGTTACAAACTTCTGTTTTCAGGGGCTTTATCTTATCAGAAAAGGTCTTTATGCTTCTCTATTAATGCTCTATATGCTTCTCTATTCCCTTTTCTGCAGCCAGAAGTGGGGAAGCCCATGAGAAACTGCTACTCCCTGCCAGGCCCTGATTTTACCTATGGGATGTACTTGCACAAAAGAGATGGAGGAGTCCCTGAAGGTAGGACACTGCCCCTGAAACACAGACCTGCAATGAAGTCCTAATGCTAGTAGGAGCTCTCCTCTCCTTCCCAGGGCTCTTCAATACTTCTCATCAAGCTGGAAGTGCAGAACTCCCAGCATTTACCCACTTTCATTAATATCACCCCAACTGCTGGGTGACCAGTGAAGTTTCTCTGTCACACTGGAAACTTTCAGAGCCTCACACAGAGCCCAAGCAGGGAGGGTGCACCTGCAAAGGGTGATGCACCTGGCCACTGTCGTAACTTTGTCAGGGCTCCTACTTTGTGCTCTCAGGGACAATTTCCCTGTGAAATCAGACGTCCTGAGCAAGCCAGGGTGGAGGGTGAGAAGACATCCAATTCAGATGGGATGTGGAATGCAGTGGGACAGGGTATGAAGTTCACCGCACAGTGAAGCCATGACAAAAGGAACCTCAGCCACACAAGACCCCCACGCAGGGTGCACACACATCACTCTGCTTTCCCAAACAGGAGTTAACCTGATGATGCCTCATCTTTTTCTCTCCTATTTCCTTGCGTCTCCAGCCATAGGCCACTGGGACACAGTGGAGGCCAAGCCTCACATACGGGTCATGCCCCGAGACTTCGTCACCATGGGCCGCATGGCTGTGGATGAAGGCTGCACCACAGCCCGGGAGTTTGCTCTGTACTACAAGTTCAAGGACATTCGCTGCAAAGATGAGGGGATACTCAGATATGGGTGCAAGATACCTCCAGGCATGACTTTCGGCAGGCCAGCACGGTAAGGGGGAAGTCTTGGGCCCTCCTCAGAATGAAATTATCCTTTCCTTCCCTCACACCTACATCTCTCCCCAGTCTCAGCTGCCACAGTCCCCAAAGCAGAAGTGTCCTGAACCTGGATATGCCGAGTCACGGCATCACATCCGTGTCTGATGACACTTCTGTCAGATAATCAACTACCTGAATCTAACATACGTGCCACAACACAGCCTCATTTCACCTGTGGTATTGAGGGCTTGAAGCCTCTTAAAAATATCTTCAATGCCTTTAATCTAAAGGAATATGAAGAGCTGTCAGTTAGAAAATCAGCATCCCAGGGTCAGAAAATCAGAGCAACAGCAATTCTACCTCTCTGCACTGGTTGAGATACTCTGGTGGAGTTAAAGATCAGTTCAAGTTCTTTATCCTACTCCCTCCAACTTAGTTCATCACCCTGCATCGGGCAGAAATTGGTAGCAGAGCAGGATAGAGGCAAAGAAGCTTCTCACTGCCAGTGCGACTCCAGCACAGACCAGTGCTCAAAGCGTCTGAAAGTCCTGCTGCTGCTGGAGCCCAGGGGGGCTTCTTGCTCTGTGCAGGTCTTGGACCAGGCATTAGGTTTCATTTTAAGAGCTAGATAATAATCACTACCAGCAAAATAACAGCTACAAATTCTAGAGAAAAGACATGATGAACGGCACCGTGTATTTTACATGATAGTAAATGGGCTTTGCATATGCAAATTGAATGGATTTTAAAATGGTATTTAATGACAATTTTCGTAGCAGACATTAACATTAATTGCATCAAAATGAAAATGTAGCATTAGCTTGCTGTTAGCTGCAAATGCCCCAGCTATAAAGCTTTATCTTTATCAGTATCAGCCCTCACCGATGTGACAGGGCTGCTCTGCAAATTGCAGGCAAAAGGGCTTTTATGTTGCAAAAGTATCCCCCAATGTAGACCAAAATCAACATCAATTTTGCTTTATTTCTTCATAAACGGAGGTTAAATGGCTGCCTGTAAGAAGCCCAGACATGCTTCAAAAGTTTTAAGGAAAATCTGCAGACCCCACAACAGCAGAAGTAGTGAGAAAGGGCTTTTAATTGAAAGTTATTATTCTACAACTTGCCTGCTCCCTAATAGCTACCTTTTATGCAGACTGATTGTATTTATCCCTTTACTTTAAAAGCACATTATAGATAAAACCGAATTACTGGGATTATCAAGGAGTTGTTACAGCCATTTCAGTAAAAGTGGGAGTTTAACACACTTTTCCATGACTGACAAGTTAAAGAGACCAGCTCTGGTGAGCATTCCTGGGACAAGCTGGTCCCTGGTCACAGCTTGCCAGGTTCAGCAAGACTCGTCTTCCTAAAAATGCCCTGGTTGTCAATGGATTTAAGTTGGTTTCGGACTCTAAGCCCTGTTTGACTGTGATCTTAGTGCTGCTGCCTGGGAAGGTGCTCCCAAGTAAGGCACATGCTTGTGTGGGGGCAGAAGAAAATGGTGGCAAATGGTCTTTTTCCATGACTCCAAGCACTCCATGTCTTTTAGAAGTAACAGATCTGATCAACATCTCAGGTGCAGTGAAGTTTTTCAGCAAGAACAGCGCCTGCCTGCCATCCCCCAGCACAGACGGTGTGGCTGAGGAGGCCAGAGAGCCAAGGTGCTTTCCCAGGGCACTGGGAGCAGCTGGGAACACCCTGCCTGATGATGGGGTGCTCTGGCACAGCCCAGAACCCCAGTGCACCCCTGCCCAGTCTGCACCCACAGCCCTGTGGCGGCTCTCTGGCACAGGGGGAATTGCAGCTGGTGCCAGCCCACAGCCTCGGGGCTGGGCTGCTTCCCTGGGACGCCAAATAACTCAGCAGCTGTCACAGGAACATGGCTGTGGTCGGTGGGTAATGGGCAAGGGGCTTCTTGAGTCCTGGCAACTCATCTCCAGCCCCTTGTTGGGCCCCGGGCTGTGCTGCTAAAGGCTTCTATTTCCAGAAGACACCGGGATCAGGAGTTCTCCCCAGGCTCACAGGCTGGGGCACTCCTGGATCCAAAATTTGTTTTCCAAATAGAAACAAGCACAAAAGCTGTGGTTTTTATCAGTGCCTTGTTAATCACTGCCTGGCCCTGCTGCTGCTCTAACTCAGATCACTTGTGCCTCTGCTTTCTGCTCACAGTGTGTAGAGCATTTCACCAGGCGGCCTCAGACACTGCAGCGAGCTTTCTGAAGCTTTGAGGCCTCTTTCCTTTCTTTTCCTGGGATATTTACCTTCAAAGGTCACCCATACCCCTCTATAATTCCCCCTGGGCACCTTCCAGGGGAGAGAAGCAGCGCTGCTTTTTGCTGATTCCCTCCCCATTCTCTCCCTCCCTTTTCCCAGAGTAATGTTTGCTACGAATCATGTGGCCAGCTTTGTTGTGAGAGTCATAAAAAGGACATTTTTCATCTCTCCTTTTTCCTGCTCTCGCTCCCTTCTCTCTCTCAGTACCAGACAGAGATTTATTCCTTCCCCGATGCCTGTGGCATTCGGAGCTGGGAGGGGTCAGGGGAGGCACTGATGGGACATAATAGATAATGCAGTGGTTCCCCAGGGGCTTGTCCAGCTCCGGAGCCGATCCATCAGCAGGCAGTGCTCGTGCCAAGGTCAGCAGTAACGAGGATGTGCTGGGGTCCCAGCCTCCCCCGTGGGGCATCCTCCAGCCAGGCTCCCCCAGTTCATGCTCCAGCTCTCTACAAGAGCTGCCCTGTGCAACCACACTTTGCAGGAGAGGACACATCCACTGCGTGCAGGTGCTGGGCTAACAGCACACAGGCTCGGCTTCACCTGCCCCAGCCCTCATCCCCACCACACACAGCTCCACAGGCTCATCTTCCAAGGAAAATGCCCGTCTTTGACAATCCCCTCCAGGAGCTAAACCCCATCCACGTGCTCTGTGCACAACACGTTACAGAGCTGCTGAGGGTTGCTGTCCTCCCAGGTCTTTTCATTCAAAACAGCCCCATGGCACAGTGCTGCTGGCACACTGTATCCAGCCCCCATACTCTGCAATAGTGACCTTGGTTTACAAGGAGGAGGCTGGAGGGCACTGGGTGTGCTGGGGTTTGATGATACTGGAGACTTAAAGGCACAGAGGGTCTATGAAGACCTCCAGGATCTTCACTGATGTCAATACAGCTTTCTATTCAAGGTACATTTGGAAACCCCAATAGCTTTCCAGACCTACATTTATCCTCCTGACCACGTTTTCTGGCTGAATTTCACTGTGCACTGAAATTAGCCGACATTAAATGATCATTTCAGGGACTAGAAATAAACACAACAACGTGGATGCTGTCTACAGCTAGATTTTAGATGCTATTGATCTGTGCAAGGTCACACAAGGAGTTTGAAGCCAGAACACCCCAGCACACAGTTGGTACCCCAAGCACCAGTTCTGTCCCCGGGAGTGAGCAGGGCAGAGTGCACCCTCAGCATGGACACACTGCCCAGCACTGCCAGGGCTGCTTGGAGAGAAAAGCTTCCAGTCACCTCTTGGTGAGTGTCCTAATTCTGCCTGCTGCGTCCCAGAGCCTATTCCTGGACACAAGGACTGCACAGACGTGCCATCCTCTGCCATTCTGCACCTGTACCTGCTCCAAAGCCTGCATGGCCATAACCCTGCCTCCCACGGGCTGCCATGCACTTGGCAGTTGGCCTGGAGGTTGGGCTGACCTTGGGTGTGCTGGCAGGATTTCCCTGGCACTCTGTCATCCCCATGGCTCCTGCCGGGTCCCCCCCACCGTCTGCCTTCGCTTCAACTGTCCCTTTCCTGAATTTTACATCCCATTTTCCTTCTGTCTTCATCTCCTGCCTCCATTCCACCTCCCATTCTCTAAAACTGCTCTTAATCCTTTGGCAGCTGTTTCCATCATGTTCCTGCAGCAAACTCACCTCTCTAAAGCATTTGGTCACTGCAATCTCTCTTCTTCAAATTGTTACACTTGGCCAAGGGCATCAGTTACCCAGTACCTCCTCTTTAATTGGTGTCATTTGCAATTGTCCCAATCTTTCACCTTCCCTGAGAAGGGAGATTTCAATGCTCATGCTCTGCTTAGCAAGTGGCCTTTCCACCCAAAGTGTCCGTGCTGTTTGCACAGAGGCAGAACAAAGTTTAGAAAGCTGCTCAAGAGGCGCTGAGGTATTTTTGAGATACTTAAAGAACATTTCAGGTTATTAATATATGGCTGTGGAAAGAAAGCTAATCTAGATGTAGACCAGCTGCAAAGATGTCAAAGAAATCATGTTGGAGAGCAGAGGGTGTTCCTGGAAAGCAACCACCAGGAAAAGATGGACAGACAATAAAATTGAATATTACAGCGAGTCTGCATCTGACCCATGATCACTGGAAGCCAAAGAGAGTGTAAAGCCACCAAAATCCTAAAGATTAGGGCAAACAAAAGTTTTACAGAGAAAAAAAACACACTGAGGACTGACAAAACAGATTGTAAAAATGTAACACAGTGACTGGAATCACTGTCAGGCTCATGGCGACAGAAAGACGCAGCCAAGTTAAAAAATACAGGACTCCCATCAGCTCGGATAATTACATATCCTATCCAATTCCACACTGAAAGGCACTTTGTGCCTCTGCCACCATTCTCACACTGTTAAGATAAGAATTTCTATTTCAAGAGTAGTTTTCTTCTCCTGGAAATGTTCCAGGCTGGGTATGTGGTCGGATCGCTACCGCAGAGCTCCCAGCCCCGTCCGCCTGCATCGTGCCCCGGTGGCTGCAGCATCTGCTTGGGCAGAAGGACCTGTTACGCCCTTCAAAAAATCCTGAGTGCACCATGAAGATACTGATTCCCCTCCAGAGTGGTTATTTGCTTGCTGTAAGAGCTTCTGACTACTTCAGGCTGACGGCTTAAGAGAAAATAAACAGCCAAGTCATGGTTTGGCATAAGGTTCAGGTCCTGCACATCAGCCACAGAGCTGGGAAAAAAAAGATCTGAAGGACAGATTTAGATCCCTTATTACCAATTGGTTTACACTGAATAGGAAAGTAATTTACTCTCCCGCAGACTGGCTCTTCTCTGTGGGTTTATCTCCACTGATTACAGCCGGCTGAAAAATGTCTTCCGAAGTTTTACCACCTAGAACTACTTCTGGCCACAAGTGGACCTTTTTCTTTGCCAGCTTTAGCTTTTTCAGCCTGTGCATTGAAAACCTGGGTCAGGGGGGGAATAACCACAGAATCCTTTCTGTGAAAACAAAGCTTTTCAGCCCTCATCAACACCTTTTCCTTTCAAACAAAGTCACATTCCCACCCAGCCAGAGAGATTCAAGCATGGGATGGAGGTCAAGGGGAAGACCTTGGGCTTTGATTTCTTTTGCTCAGCATTGGAGGGGTTTTTCCTTGGTTTTTCACTCGTTGGGATGTTTTGCATTTGTTGATGGCTGCAGACTGAGCACTGTTCGCTCTCAGCCATAGATCTGGACCTCCAGGCAGAGCAGCTCTGTCCCACAGCCACGTCCCACCTGAGTTTCTCAGACAATAACAGCAGATAAAAGTAGACAAATGTGTTGAAGACAAACCTAAATAATCTTCAATTAAGTCAGCCAAAGGGCATCTCCAACCCTAAAATCAATGCTAGCACACAAATTCCAGCTTGTCAAGCCAGTTATTTAATGGGTAAGAGCTGGCTTGGTGTCTTCACTGCAAGACACATTTCCATATGTGCTTTTAGGACCAGTGCAAGCAAACATCTCACTCGGCCTGGGAGGGAATAGTAAAGCAAATTGGTGCTCTTGCAACCATGTGTACTCCTAAGTACAGCTATGAGCATCTGATAAATCTTTTAAAGTGCATGTTTACAATGGATTTTATTCTTTTTACTGTTCTATACATATGAGCCCTCTGAGCAAAATAACAGATCCTCTGACACTTAGAAGAAGCCACTGCCTCATTGGCTGCCTGCAGTGAAATAAATTATATTGTTATTTCCTCACCCAAATTACAAGGATTGTAAAGAAGCTTCAGAAATTCAGAGTAATCAGTGCTTTGGAGGCACAGATCCCGCAGCTGCCACGTGGGTGGAAGACCCACTATTGCAACTGAGAGAGTTTTGCCAGCCCAAAGACTGCAAAAAAAATTGGTCCCCGAGTGTTTTCTACCAATTTTTCTCTTGTTATTTTCTTCAATAGTCAATGGAAAGTGAGGACAAGTGGAGATCATTTAAAAATGATCTTTCAGGCCTCTCCATGGGTTTATTGCCAGGACCTATTTAGAGAACCATAAAACTGTAAGGGGCCTATAACTTTACTGTACAGTCCACAAGCTTCTTAGGAAAATGAGAGCCTTTGGACTCACGTCCAGCTTGTTTTGCCCTGTCTCTCTCTCCTCACAAACACACCCACACACGTGTGTGCAGGGACTTCGAGCTGCTAATTGAATTCACCCTTGTGAAAGCCTTAACAAATTGTAAGTGACCTTTTATACAAATTTCAAAGTCAAGAATTCACCACTAACTGCACATCCCTCTTCTGCCATTCACTGTTATGCAAAACCCACAAACAATTAAAAGAAATAATGAAGAGCCCAGCGGCCCTCTTTCCTAATTAGCTGCAGGAGGCAGTGCTGGGGAGTGTGGTTAAGTGCTTCAATTACCTCGGCCCTCCTCGCAGCCCTTGTTAGAACAGACAGGTCCACGGGCCAAAGGGGAACAATTAAGGCGAGGCAGAGCCCAGCAGTTTGCAGGGGGATGCCGGGGCCGTGCCGGCTCTCACACAAGGGCCAGAGCTGTAATCATACCCCAGCTTCCTGCTGGGCTACACAGAGACAAATTAATAGGAGATAGATCGCTACCTGCAGCCCGTCAGTAACGAGGGAGGAAGGGACGCAATACAGCACTACAAGGGAGCCGTAATCAGAATTTTCCCGTGCTCTCAGCCCCCTTTCAGGGCACAGGGACCTGAGCACTAATGCCTCACTGCTGCCTGCATTGGGGGTACCCTCACAGCCCCAAACAGAATCACAGACCCCAGCTTGTGCTTTATTTACTGAAGGTAATACCTGTGGTAGCTGCCCCAAGGAGCCCCACGCTCCAGAGATGCCGGAGACCAAACTGTTCCCCAGTAAAACATGGGTTGAACTCAATCTTGGAGGTCTTTTCCAACCCTCATGGTTCTATAAGAAACCAACCTGAGCTGGTGGGAACTGGTTCTGCAGGCCTGACCACAAGCCATGGGGAGATTCTGTAAGGACACTTCTGTCACAGGACAAATCCTTCCCAGCATGAAGTACACAAGAAAGGAACACAAAGGTGGTGCCCCCGTAGCTGTCTCCCCTGTGGACTGAAGGCCCCAAAGACAGATCCTGACTGTGCAACAAAAGCACATCTTAGATGGAGGGACACCAGCAAGGACTAAACCCCCCTGAAACCTCATTAACCTTTCAAGAAAGGGTTAGAGTTTCAGCATAGGTGCAGTAACACAATTTTAATGTCACAGCCGTAGACAGATCCCATTCTGTGACTGATCTGTTGCATAAGCACCCGTGCAGGGCCAGATCCTGCTGCCTGTAGGCTGCCTCTGGAATGGGAGCAGAGTTCTGGGCACAGCCCCAAGAGCTGCGCAGCCGCCGGGGAGCCGATGCCTGTGCACGTCCTCTGCTCCCTGCTCCGCTCCCGGCCCCAGCCCGTCCTGACCAGCAGCAGGAAAAGCACTGCCCTGGCTGCAGAGCCACACACAAACCCCACGGGCTGCGGTTTGCACTAAAATATTTACGTCCTTTTGAATTATACAAGGAAAAAAAAGGCGCTCACAAGTCAAGTTTTTTACCCTTTCACAACACAACTTAGCAATCAAATTGATTGCACCTTTCAAGCCGGTGCAAACCCCCTTCCTGAGCAAAGTCCTTTGTATCCACTTTTGCCAAGTACCTTTTTTTGCAGCTGATATATAAACCTTTGAAAATAAGTTTGAGGGGAGACTGACAACCCTGAAACCTCAAGAGCAGCGTGGCATTGACGGGTGCGGCTCCCTGAGCTGAGTATTATAGATAGATTTTAATTTCATTTTAACAAAATAGCTGTCTCCAGTGGAAGAAGCATCAAGAGCTAAATGAGGACCCGTCTTGAGCTGAATCACGTTGAACAGACCTCGGCACTGTCATTGATTTTCTGGGAAGAAAAAAAACGCCTCTGGCTACTAAACCAAATTAGTAGTCACTGATGACCAATTATTTTGCCCCACTGTGAACGGGGAGGCGTACTAAAATTCCAGTTTGTCAGACCCAAGGCTCTCTTCTCAAACACCTTTCAACAAGCGTGTACCAAAAATCCCTCAGATGGTTCTGACGCCTTCCTGTTTTCGGCAACTTCTCCTTCTCCAAAGTTTTAATGAGCTGCTGCTCTGAGGATGGCCTGCCACAAAGTGAGCCCTTCCCAGCAGGCTGGAGCACTATTTGGCATTGGCACAAATCACAGCTGTCAGAATTTATACACACATACACAAAAAAGTGTCAGCCTAATGTTTGCAAATTATAATTACCATTTCTCTTGCATGTCCCTGGTGCCTTCATTTTAGATAAATCCCAGCTCTGAGGTATCAGCTGCAATGCACTGAAGGCTCATATTGAATAGAATAGATTTAACTAGTTTGTAGCTCATTTAAGGCCTACACTGTTTTATTTTAATATTGTTAATACTTTATTATACTTTTTAACACTGTTTTCACAGTAAAATAGCCTATTAGGAGGCTGCAGCTTCTTTTCCAGGAGATGGCTGGCAGACTAGAATTCCACATTGTATAACCAAGTTAGCAGGTGCTTGTCATTTCAGTTGAAAATAGGTCTGTACCCTGACTCTTGAAAGTAAATTAGAGAGATTCTATTAAAGAGACAGGAGCTGTTTCAGGGATAATAGTTTTGAAAATGTGCACAGATAAATTTTAAAATATTTAGGAAATGTCAGCATTAGAAGTGGCTCCAACTATTTGACTATAAAAGGAAGCAGATAAGTATTTTTTTCCCTACAATTATAAATAATTTGTTACATCCTTATCAGAACTTCTTTGCCTTTCCTTTCTGTGGCAGGGTGCTTGTGCCAAAACAAGGAGATCTGAGTTACTCTGAATGAGATGGGTTTTAATGTGCAATAAACATTTCCAGCGGATGCTTCCCCTGCTCTCCCCGCAGCATCTGCAGACAGCAACAGCAAAACCCTCCCTGTTCAGAAGCGACATCTGGGCAGGGTGACAAAAGGAAAGGGAACACACAAGCCATTGATCCCTGTCCTTAAGTAACACTAAGGCAAAAGGACATTTTCCCAAAGGCCAGCTGCAAGTAAGAGCTGTCACATTGCCAAGCAGCACCGATATCGGGGCCAAATTCCCCATCCGCTCTGCTGCCATCAGGCTTTGACCTACAAAGGAGAAGCCGCCTCGCTGAGATCTCTCCGGTAACCTTAAAGAGGTGTTACCTGATACCCCCTGCTCTTCCCCACTCTCTCAGTGTTTCTCTCAAAGGAGGAAAAGCCAGATGAAGCCTCACATCCTACAGCCCCACCAGGGCTTACATGGATAACCGAGCACACGAGTCATCCCCACTGATTTGAGAGAGGCAGTTCATGCGTGCATCATTCCAGGCATGATTCTATACTTTGCTGGATCAGGACTTAAATGCGATTAATCACACGGCAGGGAAGGATCTCTGAAGAGCATCAACCCAAATGTGTCCTTTCAAGCATTTACTTACAAGCCAGCTGTGGACTAATCAGTCACCAACTGGCTGGTCCACTGGAGATGGTAAAAGTCACCTCCATAGAGATGTGAAAACACATTCCACTCCCAAAAAAAAAAAAATCAATAATCAAAGACTACACACAAAGGCTCAGTGCTTCCCTGCATGCCTCCCTGCTATTCCTGCACTCCAGGAAAGCTCCTGCCTTGGAGAGCAGAGGGACAGGAGCAAACAAGCAATGCTCACCACGTGCTTCTGTCAGGAATACCAAAATTTACACCACACTACAAGACTGGAGACCCACACAGATAATCACACACTTGACCACAGGTTTGCCACATCTTTTAACCTTCTAAATATTTTGCCCAGCTCTGATCAGCAAGAAGTGCCAGACTGGAAGGGAAGGAGGGGAAAGAAGAGGGGACAAAGGGTAAATGTCAGTGTTGCCTTTGGCACTGGGTGTCTCCAGATAACAGTCTGGAGCAGCAGAGCTGATTTGTAAGCAAAGGCTTGAAAAGCCCTGCAGTATGTGATCTATGAAACAGGAGGCCTGCAGAAGGATGTCTCCTCTGATATGAATGTCCCCTTGGGATGTGTATTGCTGGATTGCACATCCAGTATCATTAGAAAACACGACCATAGATTAGGCTGTTTTGAAGCATGTGGTGTGCAATAATTAAGTAATAAAAGTCACCACGGGGGTGAAGGAACAAGAAACAGAAGAGTTACTATTTGCATACACGCTGCTGGCGCCCTCCGTGATCATCAAGGATTCTCCAGGCTGCTAAAAGCTGGCAGCTGTCAATTCTGGACCCAGTCCTGCCATAAACCACAAAGCACCAGCTCACTCTGTGACACTGGGGTCTTTGCAGAAACAGGTGGAGCTGGTGGCCCAGAAGCAGCCCAGCAGCTACCCCAAGTCCCCAGTGTCCTGCAGTTGGTCTGGACAGGCAGGGGAAGCACTGGCTCTGCTATGGGAGCTGCAGCTGAAGGCTCCGCAGGCTACAGGTGGGAGCAGAGCTAGAGGTGAGAGCTCCACAGTCATCAGCTGCTGCCAAGATGGGAAAAGTCCCTCCTCAGCAAGGTGTGCAAGGACAAGGACCAATAAAACTTGAGCTTGAGGTCCTTCATCACCTTCAGGTGTTTGCTTCTGGGGGAAAGGAATTGCTTGCTTCTGAGCAGCAAGACCACGGGAATTACTGATTCGCTGTCCCTGCCAGTGCCAGGTCTGCCTCCCATGGTAGCTGATGAAGTATCCTCACTTGCAAGGAGCAAGGCTCAACAATTTCTGGCTGCAGCTTTGCCACGAGCTGGTCAGGTTAACGCCAGCTCAGAGCAGCTGAATGGGACACTGGCCAACAAGCAACTGCCTTTTTACTCTTTTTCTACAACCAGAGTCATGTGCAGCTCCTCTCTACTTCTGTCTCCTCCTTGCTCCCTGGCATCTCCTTTCAAGGGGCAAATACACCTGGTCTGTGCAGCTGAGGCACCAGACCAGGGCTCAGCATTTCAGCTCCCTTTTTTGCTGCAGACACCTGACCATCTGCATTGGGTCCATTTTTAGCCCTATTCAGGCTGCTTAGGACAGCACTTACTCCTCTCACCCCATCCATCACTGCGTATTCACAGCCTTTGCTGCACCACATCAGAGAGATTTTAATAGCAAAAGCAGTGTTAGTTTAGCAAAACACACTTGGCACCCAGTGGTTCTTCCCCTGGAAGGGATCCAGCCAGAGCCGCTCCATCGGGTACCAGCTGGGAAGTGCTCTCCTGAAGCTCTGGCAGAGCCCAAAGTTGAGCTGCAGCCTGTGGGGTGCCCTGTGGTCCTTCCAGCACACCAGGGCTCAGACAGAGCTGCTGACACCTGCCCTGTAAAAGGTTGCACAAAGAGAGAAATTGTTCCAGTTCTGGGGAATGCCCTGGCACAGGTTACCACAGGTGTGTGTGGGCTGTGGTGTGTTAACTGCAAATGAAGGTGGGTTTGAGGTTTCTTGAGGAGGAGAAGGCCTTTCCCAGTGCGAGGCTTTATTCCTGTTCTCACCAGGCACTTTCCAGGAGCAGAGATACAAACCAGCATGAGGAGGTAAAGATTACATTGGTGTCTTTTCAATGTTTTCCAGGCCTTCCACTCCCTTTTTTGACCTCATGCAACACAGATACAAGGAGCTGTGGATGGAGAGCCAGAGAGCCCGGACAGTAGTCCAGCACGTGGTGAAGAAAAAGGTGGGAATACTCGAGCAATGCTTTCCCCTGCTGTGCACAGCCCCCCACTGTCCTACCACTCGATGGATGGATGGGCTTCTCCCGGCCCTGGGAAGGACTCTCAGCTGAGAAAAAAACCCCTCCTACTACTAAAAGGCTGATGAAGCCTAACAAAGATGAGCATCCCCCTGCCAGGAGCCCCACGGGCTGTCCTTTGATCATCAGCTCTGCTCAGGTTACCTGTGACAGTGGCCACAACAAGGGAAGAGCCAACAAGTGCTGCAAGGACAGCCCCAGCCGTGAGCCTGGCAAGGTGTGGTTGATGCCAGCACCCACAGCAGTTGTTGGAGTGTAAGGCTGTGCTGTTAAACACACCAACATTGCAATATCATTTAAAAGCAGCCAATGACTGTTTTATTAGTTAATGGCTCAAAGAAGAGTCGGGCTAATATGGTAATGACCAATTTCAATGGGCTTACTGCCATCACAAACTGTGCTTTATAGTTGAAGTGCAGGAATACAGTGTCCTTAATTAGCAGCTATTTCATGAGTACACCAGCCTGGGATGTTGGAAAGTGCATCCCTACTTTATCTGTTAATGACTGATGTTCTTAATCACTACGTTGCCTCCATCAAGCTCCCAAAGCCTGCAGCCACCAAGTACTGAGTTAAGCAACCCAAACCTAGATCCTAGACCACAGAGCAGACAGGTTCCCAGGGTTTCATGCAGTGGCCAAAACATCCACCAGGTACCTGCACTGGCTTGTGCTGGGACTATCAAGCACTGTGAGATGCAATTAATCAGGAGAGCCAGGAAACCCCACCATGGTCCAGGTGCTGGAAGTGACTTTCCCAGTTAGGGATGAGCCATTGCTGTAGCTCAGGGCACGGGGCTTCCAGTGGGCAGCAGTCACCTCCCTGGGATGCTCTATAAAGCAGACACTGAGAGATGACAGCTGCTCACGTTTCTCTCATCAGCATGTTTTAACTATCAGTATTGGCTGCATGGACATGGAAAACTCCCCAGACCACGCACTTGTGATCATCAGCCCAAAGCGGCTTTTGGCCTTGTCCATTCAGTGTCACTGCACTGCGTGACACAGAGCTGATGTGCATGGCTGTGCAGCTGTTTGAGCCCACTCTCATTCACCTTTGGTTGCAGACAAGTGAAGTGCAGCTGTTTGAGCCTGCTCTTGTTTCTCTTTGGTTGCAGATGAGCGACGTGCGTGGAAATCGCACCACGTTCCTGCGCACGCACCCGCTGCCGGTGAAGGAGGAGTCCTTCTGGCACCCGCAACGCTACGAGAAGGTATGGACCCCCCACAACCCATCCCACATCTGAAGTCAGCTCTTCTGGGCCTCTACAAGCACCTGAGTGAACTCAGGGACACTCTAACCTTGCCCACATGCCCCAGTAACATCCTTAGCACACAGCGAATGAGGCTCTTAACTCAGAGCTCCCCATGACCCAGACCTTAAAATGGTCCCAAATGTGTTCAACCATCAGCCCCTTTTGAACATCAGGGTGGGATATTTTTTGCCAGCCATAGGCCCTGGAAGAGAGGCAGATAATAATATATTTTTTAACCTAGGTGCACTTTCACGAGCTTCGTGAGACGAGAAGCACCATTTTATATCTTGTTGTTAGTACAGGGGTGGTCTTTGCAAGTGCCCTTCACAGGCAGGACAGTCACACCTGCAGTTTAGTACCCTGCCATTTCATCAGCTCTCACCATAACTGATTCAAACCACACCAGATGTTTCAAGAAGCTTTTCCACCCCAGGATTAGAGCTTTCCAGAAAGCCTGCACTCCTGATACCTCTCTGAACTACCTGATTGACAATATTCACCCTGAGACAAAGCAAAGGGTCTGGCCAGGTTATAGATGTGCTAGACACTTCCTTTAATTAATCCAAATAAGAGCCGAGGTGAAGATTTGTTGTTCTAGTGATGGGATCTAAACACCTCCCTGAATTCATCTGTTCAACCTGCTGTGCTCTGGGGTACTTGTTAGAATTCCAAGAGCTTTGTTTGTTGTGTAAATTATAGGGAAACTTCAAGTGAAGAGCTAGGGGGGGTTTTAGGAAAGAAGGGGAAAGAACTGGACCAGTGGAATGCAAAGGAGACTCCAGAAAGTGAAAGCACTGAAACCCTGCAGGGGGTTTACATGGCCAAAATCATATTTGGCATTGAGAGATACCACTGCAAAGAGCCTCTCAGCACTCCACCCCAACCCTTCTTCTGATGGGGTTATTTTTTTTGCCACGGTGTTGATTTCTAACCACAGTGTAAAACAGCGAAGAAGCCTTGTGACTTCCTGAAGGCAATTTGCTTGCACGAGTTGGAGAGTTTTGCCCAAGAAACGCGTTTTGCACCACCTTGATGTATTCCTCCAACGTCCTGTCTAAGAGTGCCCGATTAGCATATGTCAGTAATCATTTATCCCCACTGCCTGTCAGCTCGGAGCTGCTGCTGCAGCGATGGCAGCGAGAGAACATGACCGATCGCTGTTAAACAGATTGTGAGAGTCACACGAGATACTGGGGCAAGCTCCTCTTCAGAGCTCCTCTCACCCCAGACCTTTCCATCACTGTTCATTTTTCAGCCTGGGTTTTGCTTTGTGCCTTCCCTTTTGTTTCATCCATGGCTGTGGTTGGGTTCCTGCCCCAGCCACAGCTCTTAAGCCTCCAAATCCTTCCTTCTTCTCCTTCTCCCTTTCCCTTCTTTCCTTCCTTCCCAGAAGCAGCATCCAGGGAGGAGGGACAGCTCGTTTTGCACAGCCTTGCAGATTTTCCAAACTTCTCCTTCCTTATTGCATTACCTTGCAAGGTTTGCCTTTCCTCAGCTGCAGATCTAACAGGCACAGCCCACGCTGGAACTTGGATCAAGGAATTTGTTACTCACTCGCCTTCAGCGCGTGGTTTCCTCCATGGAAAAATAACTCCTCTTGAACATCCATAATTGTTCACCCAGTTAAAAGCAGTAACAACCTGGAGAAAGTTAAGGGTTCCCAAAGACATTTAATGGTCTCCAAACTATTCTTTAACTATCCCTGTAAAGGTGAGTTCTACAGAGGTGATGGAATGGTTTTGAAAGCCAGACTGGCCTAACCCTTCAAGTAAACGCAGGGACTCCAGGAGTCAATGTCAGTCCCTCCTTTACAGAGGTGACAATAGACCAAAACACTCTCTCTAATCCATGTAACACCCTCATCCTACTGTGCAAGAAGAATATGAAAAGCAACCACAAAAATATCACTTCACAGAAAGCCTGTTAGGAGGCTCCATCTGCATGTTTTTTCCTACCAGCCTATGGTGACATTGTCCTGCTCTGACCAGGACAGAAGATGATCATGACTTGGGAAATACTCCAGACTCTGGGCAAGAATTTTCAGATACTCCATTGCCCTGACCACAGCCTCACTTTAAACTTTATTTCCATGTGATCCAAGGCTGGTGTGAGGTGCAGGATTGTGACATTCTCAAGCCACTTGTCCTTCTGGTCACTCAGTCACCTCATCATCTGGCATAACACCTTTCAGTCTGGCCTGCTCTGGGTCTGAGGGGAGCAACACAGAACACCCAGCCACTGAAATAGTTATAATCCAAAACAGGGGCAGTGGGAAGGTGAGATTATTCCTTTAGGCCCATAAAAATCAACAAGAAGGATTTTTTTTATTCCCACCGTGGCCCCTTACAGAGAGCTGCAGAAACTGGGCATGGATATCTCTGCTGGCTCTTAAACTGGGCTTTCCATTCAGTCCCTGCAAGACTCTTTCCTGGCACCATGCTAGAGCTTGCCCAAGAAGTGGAAGAGAAGAAAACAAAGGAGCTTTTCCCTCCCCACTAATTGCATGTGCTTGCTCCCTGCATTGCCAGAGCTGCATGGCCTTACATACTCATCCAGTCAGTAAAGTATGGACAAATTGACTGTATTTTCATTTGGATTTAGGTTTCAGCCCCACTGCTTTGGAATAATGGCCCACACTGTTAAGCTAACTGGGTGATTTACAGGCTCTCCCACACCGGGTGCTCCTGCTCCCGTCTCGCTCTGCAGGACTGACCTGGCCTGTGGTCTCCTGGGCCCCCCAGCTCACCAAGACAAACAGGTCACAGGGAGCCAGTCATGTCCTGATGGGCAGTTCATTAGGGAAAGTTGCTGCACTGAAGTGTTTCTTATTTATTTTTTTTTTTAACTAAACTAAGCAGATGTTAACCCCTTACTCACCTCAGCAAGATGCTTTTACTGCCCTCCTCTTCCTCAGCCATCCCTCAAAGCAAACAGCCTCTGCCTTGCTTTGCCTGCAGTGACACAATTCCAGGGCTCAGGTTTTGCCAACATGGCTGGGACTGTACACCAGAACTTAATTCATTTGTAGATGTGGGACTACATTCCCTGGGGACTGTACTCGCAGGCACCCAGCATGGACATAAATCATAGAATGGTTTGGGTTGGAAATGGACCTTGAAGATCATCTCGTTCCAACCCCCTTGCCATGGCAGGGACATCTTCCACTGGACCAGCTAGCTCAGAGCTCCATCCAGCCTGGCCTGGAACACTTCCAGGGACGGGGCAGCCACAGCTTCTCTGGACAACCTGTTTGAATGCCTCACCACCCTCATAGGGAAGAATTTTTTTCTAATATCTAATCTAAACCTACTCTCTTTCAATTCAAACCCATTCTCCCTTGCCCTGCCACTCCGGGATCTTATAAATAGTCTTGCCCCATCTTTCCTGTAAGTTCCCTTCAGGTCACCCCAAAGCCTTCTCTTTTCCAGACTGAACAATCCCAGTTGTCTCAGCCTCCTGTCCCCCATGTTCAGTGGATGTGTCCTGTTCCTGTGTCACTCCTCACCTGCTGGCTCAGGCAGAATGGTGTCAACCAAACTCAGGAAAGGACGTTGCTGCCCAAATACAGCATCACCCCCTGTGCCAGCCCAGGGTGAGGCTCCAGCTACCTCCATCTGACTGTTTGATAGTCACTATCCAAACCAGTAAGCCAGTGCTGGCCACCTCCAGTATATTTCCAGGGCTCTATCTAGTCAAGAAGGATTCAAGTAGCAACAAAGCAGCAACGCAGGACAGAATTCACCAATGTGTCAAAACAGCTCCGTGCACCTCCTGTGACTGACACACACCAGGGTTCTTCCTTTGCTCATTAGAGAATCCCAGCTCACAGAGACACGAAGGTGGCTTGTTTACTTGACCAAGCAAGGGGAAGGAAAGAAAATGCAGCAACTTTTGGACAAGACTTTTGTCACCGTGCGCTGCCTCCCCGAGCAGATGAAACGCGCGATGCGCGATATGAATAAGCGATAAGCAATTGACGAGCAAGTGTTCGGGTACCTTGGCAAAAGACTTAATTTGCAACCTGGCACAAAATCAAAGGCTCTGTCAACGGCTGAGCGGCTCTCCCGCGTATGCCTTGCATTACCTGGGAAAGCTCTGTCAGGTAAATTTCCACTGAAAGTAATTAGAGGAATCCCCACTGTATAAACTTTGCAGCAAAATTCTGGGCTCCGGAATTTGATTCTCACCAGGGATCCGATATCTGCTCACAGCCTGATCCTTCATCAGAATTAAGAGTTGAGGTTTAACACGTACACACAAAAATGTTCCACATTTTTTTTTAATGCCTTACCTCTATTTTTGCCTATAGAGCTGAACTGACAAGCACAGCTCATGTAATCTCGCAGCTGTTGTGTTGTCAGAAAAGCCGCAGATTCTGCTTAAATAACCTGGGCTTGAAGCACACAGCACATGGTGGGCTGGCTGTTCAGGTGCAGCACTGGTCCTCCTGGGTTTGAGGGCAGAAAAACTTCTGGGACTTGGAGTGTTATAAAACTCTTCTCCTGGGACCTAACTAGTGCTTAAAGAATAAAGCAATGAGTTCAAGAGCTTCCTGTCACCACGGTACCAGATCAATCCTCCCTTCAGCTGGGATTTTGGCTGACCAAAAAGAATTAAAATCAGTGTCAGCTGGTGGTTGTTCCGTGGCCCAAGTGACACGGGTTGGTGGGTCCCAGCCCTGCAGTGACAACCCAAAGCAGCATCACTGGCCTACAGCAGGCACAATGCAAACAGAGACCACAACACCCTGCAGGGTTCCAAACAGGCAGCACAGACCAGGCTGCCCTGAGCATGATCCCTGCATTTCTCCTCTGGGACCACCGCAGAGATGCCACCTCCCACACCACAGGCATTCCAGGACTAGCTGTAGGCTCTGGGCCCCTGTCACCATCACTACATTTCCCTGCAGATTCTGGAGGTTTTCTTGTTTTGTCTCACAGCCAAATCCTCCAGCAATACAATTGCTCAAATCACAGCAAAGCATTTTCATGGTCCAGGCTTTCCCAATATCCCTTGTGCCCTGGACACTCAACCTCTCATCCCATCCTAATTCTGCCCTCTGCCATGGAATATTTTGGCTTGGGACCTTTAAGTGCCACTTAGTCCAGCCCCCCTGCAGTGAGCAGGGTCATCTTCAGGTTTCTCAGAGCCCCATGCAACCTCACCTTGAATGTCTCCAGGGATGGAGCAGCCACCACCTCTCTGGGCAACCTGTGCCAGTATTTCAACATCCTCATTGTAAAAAAACTTCTTATATCTTATCTCAATTGACACTCTCTCAGTAAAAACCATTACCTGCCATGTTCAGCACTTCCTCATGTCTCCCTCAGAGAGAGAGGGACCGTAATTCCTCTGCCATTTCCATCGCTCTGGACACCTCCTGATTAACACAGGAAAACATCTCCTTGTGCAACTTTACAGCCTGGATCATCTCCAGGGCAGGCTCCACCTACATCCGAGCCCCAATATCCAAAGGCAGCACAAGGAACAGTTGGCAACCAATTCCCATTGCTCTTTTGGACATGAAGGAACAGATTTTGGGTGCTCACAGCTTGTGGCAGGGTGAAACCACACACACCGTGTTGGGTTATGGGTGAGCACAACCCCACAGAAATGCTTTTTAAATGGATTTGGGGTTTCATTCGGGGCCCTGGTCTGACTTCTGCAGAGATGCTATTTATCAAGACAACTTTAAGTTAAACTCTTGCCTGGCATGAAAAGGGTCAGGATTCAGATGTCAAGCACATGAGGTCAGTGTGAAAGCTGCCAGCTGAGGTCTGACCCTGAAATATCTGCCAAGGAGGTGGGGGACACACACCAGGTTACAGCTCCAGTGGGTTAATTCCTCTTTCCTCATGCTATTGCCCAGACCAAACAACCAGTGAACTCCAGCAAATATCTGTGGCCATTATTTTCAGGAAGGCAAAAAAAAAAAAAAAACCAACCCAAATCTCCATGGGGCATTAAATACAGCAGCCCAAAATTGCTGAGCACTGTTTGAAACCTTCCTGGGCTTGAAGCAAATAAAGATCATTTAGCCCAGGCTCCCTTGTCCTGCATTGCCCTCTGTTCTTAGAAAAGTGGGGAGAGAAAAATCAACCCCATCCGTTAAGCCAGTTAAGCACGCTCCTGGCAGGAAAAGCCACATTATTTGTAACCCTAATAATCCAACACTCACCTCTGAGCACAGCTCATCTTGGACAGAATAACGTCTGTTTTAAAAGTACCTGCCTCTCTCTAACTTGTCATGGCATTTGTTGACAACCCTATTGAAAGCCGCTCTCGATGCGGCTGTGAAGGATCTTTCAGCACCTCTTTCTCTTTCCTAGACAGTTTTTGAAAGGGAGGGGAGAAAAAGAAAAAAGCCATCAATACAGGGGGAAAAAGGCATCAGCAGCCAACATCGGCTGATGAAGCGCCTCACCTGGGCCCCCAGCACACCGCCTCCAATTAAATCAAAATGGTTTGTTTTTAATGGTCTTTTACACTGACAAGTGGGCTATCATTCCAGGCCTAGAGAGCTGTCAGGGAGCCGAGGCAAATCCTCCGTTGATAATGCCCAATGCTTCCAATTAGGAGCCGAGGCCGCTCCTGGCGCACTAACGATTCCCCAGCCTCCCCCAAGGCCCCTTCGGCGTTGGCTGTTTCGTCTTCCCTCTTCCTCCGCCGCAAATTACTGACACAAAACGGAGGCGCCCCGGTGCCTCCTCACCACGCCGGGCCCCGGCCCTGTTGGATTTAATGAGGCGATGGAAGTTTTTTGCGGATCTTTCGCTAAATTCTTTTCTTGTTTGACAGCTGCTTGAGTGTTGACCTTATAAAAGATTTAGTGTTTCTCATTATTTTCTGTCAAGCTTTACAAGCGATGGCTTCGCGGAAAATCATTTGCATCTCGATGTGCGCGCGCGCGGGGTGGGTTTTTGGGTTGGTTTTTTTTTGTTTGTTTGGTTTTGTTTTTTGGTTTTTTTGGGTTTTTTTTTTTTGTGTTTTTTTG
>VZTE01003369.1:875295-924310 GCA_013397775.1 Eulacestoma nigropectus
CTCCCCCCTTTTTTAAATGTGGAAATAAAACTTCTTTACAAACAAACGGGTCTCGCCTCCGCCGGCCCCTTCTTCCCCTCCCGCCTGTTTGCTCCGGCGGAACGGCCGCCGCCGAGGGAAAGGGAAAAGCAAAGAGGAGTTTTCCCACCTCCCATCGCACAGAGCCCCCCCGCTCCTCGGGGCTCGGTGTCCCCCCGGGGCTCGGTGTCCTCCCGGGGCCCGGGCCCAGTGCCGGCATGCGGGACCGGCCGCGGGGCCGCCGGCGAGAGCGGGGGGGAACCGGGGCGCTGCTGCCCGGGGCGGCGATAGCCTCGACGGCGGTGAATTAATAACGCTAATCTTAAGTGTATAATTGCCTAAGTGCTTTAAATGATCGCTTTGGAAAATTGATTGTTTCCACCCTTTAAAAGTGTCGCTCATCTGGCCGCGGCCAGCGGGCCCGGCAGCTGGTGCCCGGGACAGCCGGGCAGCGGCTCGCCGGCTCGGGGAGCCGACAGATGGGCTGCGGGTCCCCCGGCCCCGGCCGCTCCCCCCGGAGGGCCCGGCTGTCTGCGGAGCCCCCCCGGCACCCACCGGCCCTCCGGATCCCCCTCCCCGGCTCCCCGGGCCGGGTCCCAGCCCGGTGCCTCCGGGCCGGCTCCGTCCCGGGAGCTTTGCCCCGGCACCCCCGAGCCCCGCGGGGAGGGCGATTGTCGGCTCGGCCAAATGCACAGCCACGCCTGGGGGCGAGAGCCCCCGGCCTTTGTGGACGGGGCTGGTCCTTTGCATGTGAATGGGGGAGTTTGGTAAATCCCCGGGCCTCGGCTGGGCGAGGAGGAGGAGGAGGAGGAGGAAGGGGGGGTCGCTCCCAGCTCGGGGTTAATGAAGTGGGAAAGGAGTCTTTCAGAGAGGCCTGCAAACAACCCCCTCCCCGGGCAACAACCCCCGTCCCAAATCCTACATGGATTGACTTAAACCCAGGGGATAAGTGCTTTAAATTAATCTCATTGAATAAGAATGAGGCCAAACAAAACTCTTTAAAATCATATTAAAAATCTATCAAAGGACAACTTGCAGTGGGTGTGCTTTTCATTTTGTGAGCGCAAAGGCAAGGAGCATACAGCAACCTTCCTCCCATTTACACAGCAGGAATGTGAATCAAAGACATTCTCTAATATTTAATTGTCCTTGTAGCCGTAGCAGATTTCTCCTCTTACATTAATGAAGTACAAGGCATCGTTACACGTTTGTAATTGCAATATTTAAATTTGCCATTTCACATCTGGAAGGAGCTGGAAACTCCCCTGTACCAGCAGGTCTGAGCCAGCACCATAACACAGCGCCAGGGTCCAGCTTGTGCTACGAGGATGGTAGGAGAGAGCAGGACAGAGTCCTATGCTCTAGGAAGGAGGAATGGCTGTGCTGGGTGTGGTGAGAAGGAAAGAGAGCAGAGGGGAAGTGAAGGCTGGAGCTGTTGCTGCCAGGGAGCTCTCACAGCAGAATCAAGCTTCAAGATAAAATAGTTTAGGGAAGACACCACAGGCTCTAAGCAGAGAGCACTGCACTTGCCACACGAACAGCATCGTGTGTGGGAGGATCTTGGCAGCCTCCAAACCTGCTGAAGAACCAACCTCACCTCCAGCCTGTGTGCAGGGACTGAGATGGGAGCTGCTGTCCCACAGCAGAACTCACCAGCACTGGCCCTGCACCTCCCGCAGCCCCTGAGCAGGCTGGAAATGTTTCTAGAGGATGGTGCCAGGCGGGCACAATCCTGGCAAGGCCCTACGGGTGGGACAGGCTGTGCTTGGTTGAAATTCTATGAAGCAAAAAACCGGCACAGTTCAGAAGCACCAGCCTCAGCAAGGAAACCTTTGGAGTATTGCACCAGTTCTGCTCCATCGATTTCCCCCAGGGTACAAAGTGCCACAGACAAGCTGCTGCTGCTTGGGTTCTGTCAGCTCCAGGCTCTGGATCCAGAGAGTGCAGTGGGTCTGCCAGGACCAAACACAGTCCTGGCTCTCAAGTCCCTTCCGGGCTTTTACCCAGCTCGAGGGCCACCTTCCTCCCGTCCTGACACAGCTTTAACCAAGACCAGCACCCTCGGAACAGACACAGAACAAAAGCTGCTCTGCTGGACATGCCAGCGCACACAAAGCCACTGCGATCAGCAGAACTGTTTGTAGCTATTTCATGGCTTCAGCCGAGCACCAAACAAAACTACATCAGAATGGAAAGCCCAGAACACTGCTGCTTTTCCTGCCCTCTCCCCAGGTTTATGGGGAAAACAAGGTGGTGTAAACAGGGAAGTTCTGGTGCTTTCTACCCTGCTTAGCTATGGTGCTTCTCAGCAGTCGGGTACCAGTGCTGTGCCTTGTGTCTGACCTAGACCCTGGTGTTTAACTGTGACCCTGCCCCAAGGTGACCTCCTTGCTTCTTCCTAATCCAAAGCCTTGCAATGTGAACTCAAGATGCTCCAGTTGCAGAGGAGAGGAGGATGTGAGCTCCTACAACAGGTAAAGGACACAGAGCCAGAAGAGAGCTGAGAAAAAGCACAAGAGCATCTCCTGCAATCTCAGCGTGTGAGAGCAGGGAAGGCAAACCCAACTGAGCCCAAATCTGACTCAAAGGCAGCTTTGTGGAAAAGTTACACAGTGCCACTATTTCCAGACCAAACACAGGGCCTTCAGGCTGCAGGGCAGTGAGGCCCCTGCCCTCCACCACAATCCAGACAAGCAAACCTGACCAAAGCCAGAACCAAAGCTGCAGTTCCACCGACACTGCCAAACCCAGCTCCCCTCCCCTGCCAGCTGTGCAGGCAGCTCCCACCCAGCCAAGAGCCCTTCAGCACGCACCACGTACCTCAGAGCAAGAGGGGACAAATTCAGGAGCAGTTCAGGGCAACATCCACCTGCTCCATGCCACGGGAATCCACTGCCACCCTCACCAGCTCCTCTAGCATTAGGTTGCTCAGAGGAGCCTCTGCACACACAATACCCTGGTCCTGCTGCAGGTGGTGGAGATCTGCAGGTGATGGAAATGAAGAAGTCCACAGCAGCTCACAGCTCCAAGCACCACACCCTGCCCTGCCTGAATTAAAGGATGATTTGAGGACAACTCAGCTCCAAACCTACCAGGTTCTTCCTGCATTGAGTGGTGCACAAGGGTAAAGCCACACCAGAGGCAATCTGGAGCTGCCCAAGTGCAGAATTTGACTCCTGCCCATCCAGTCACAATTCAAACACATTTTACTCATCAGCCTTCAAGTTTATTAGGAGCAAACTCGGCTTAACTTCAGGTGCATGTGCATTTCTTTTAACACCTTCTCCTTCCTATTTAACAATCCCCTCCTCTCCCTTTCCCTAATCACACACGTAATCCAGCCCTATCTGCTAAAGATGGGGAAGCTGAAAGAAAAAGGCACTCTTACCTTGTTTTAAAAATCACTTAATTCATCATAACCATTTGTACTGTTTTATGCCCAGTTAATACAGGCAGCAATGAGATCTCCTGATGTCTCTCACCTGTGTGCTGTTGGCCTTTATTCCCACTATCATGCATTTGCCAATAGTCCCTATTAATTCCTGTGTGACAGTCAGCCAGGAGAAGGTCATGTATTTTCCCCTCATTCCCAAAGCACAAGATCATTCCCAAACTTACACTCTCTGCATCACTCTGAGTCATTTTCATCCTCAGGGGTTTCTTTTCTGTTTAAGTTGACATTTGCCTTAAACCTGATTGCTCTTCCAAATAGTTCTCATAACAAAATCAGGTGGGCTTTGTTGTTATTTTATTTTAATCTAATAAATGTTTGTTAACTTTATTCTCTCTGCAAAATCATGGTTAATTTGATACTGGAGCCTTTTAATCATCTTTCAGAAGTGTTCAAAAAAGTATTGCAGTGAAATCGGAGTGCTTGATAATTGCTTGGGAGGAAATAAAAATTCTGGTTCTCAAAAGTTACCTTGACTTCAGAAATTAAATATTTTGGGGCTGATTGCTTCTCTCCTACAATCCTTTGTATGACTCACTACAGCCCAAAGTAGGTGCCCTCAATTCTGCATTTACAAGGCATCATTTTCATCTGTTTATACTCCTTTTTCAGTACTTCTTTTCCTTCTGACGTCTGAAATTGCCACTATTTGAGCACTTTCTGCTTCTGCATTAAACATCTCTGGCTCGGGTCACGAGTGGGCTGCTCTTCCTCATCCCTTTCCTCGAGGAAGACACGTGCAGGTAGCAGGGAGCTGTGTTTTGGCAGGGTTTGTGCTGTTTTCACCTGTGCCCTGCTTGGTGCTTGTGTTCTAGGAGGGGCTGGAAGAAGCAGAGGGAGGAACACGGGGAGGGAAGTGGGTGCTCACCTGTAGGAGCTGGGCGAGTTGGAAAATTTCCTGCAGGTTTTGGGGGCATTTTCCCACTCACAGGGGAGTTTGGGTTTCATTTCACACACTATGGTGGACAAGTGCCAGTCCCAGCACATTCGGGGCCATCCTGCATCCCTTTCCCCAGTGTCCCAGTTCTCTGATGGGAACAAGATGGATGGCAAATGGGAAAAGCAAGAAGTGAAATCCATCAGCTCAAAATAGGCCCAGGCAAGGCAGAGAACCCCAAAAGGTTGGGTCACCACAGGCAAGTGTTTGCAAGAGCCTGCAAAGGCTTTAAGGTTCAGAGAGGTGAGACATCTCATACTCCCTCTGTGTTACATAATCAGGAATGACAACACGCTGCAGGCAAGGAGAAGTTTGGAGCCTGCTGGATTCCACTCTGGCTCCCTCCCACAGTGACAACGTTTGTTCCCCACCTCAGGAGTTCTGACAGGAAGTTCTGTGCCCATGAGCTCTGCCCTAAAGGGACCGTGTGTCACGGCACTGAAGAGCTCTCCACAGTCCTGCCACTGGCATCATTGCAGGTGGCAATTCTGACTAACAGTGACCAGGGACAGACCTTGCCCCAGAGCACAGAGGACAGGAAGGGAGGGGGCAGCAATGTGGCTTCATTACCTGAGACAAGGGAAGAAGTGCTCCCTTTACAGTGACAGGGGACAGGGCAGCCTCCCCTCTCCATCATGCTCCTGGGACACCTCCCCTGCCATGTTTACCTGGTTGGAAACAGCAAGTGAAGGGATTGTGGAGTGTTCCTTAAACAGAAAAGCACCTCCTGCCTGCCCCAAATTGTCTCACTTTTATGTTGCACATACATCACGTTCCTCTGAAAATAATATTTAACCTTTTTTTATTTTTCTTGCTAAAATCCGCCTTAGGAACACGGCGCATCTTCAGGAGGCCACATTTAACTGCAGCAGTACACCAGGACACGCCTAGATTCCATTCCATTTGGACCTATGGAATGAAGGGGAGGAGGCCAAGATCCCCAGGATCCCTCCCACATTTGCCTGATAAATTGAAGCACTCCTCAGTTGATTTGGCAGGTCACCCTGACCCCCGGCTGAGGCACTCAAGCAGCTTTTACAGCCAGACTGGAAGGCCCTGACTTATGTTGGAATCTGCTGGTTGCCAGCTTTTCTCTGCTTTTTCCTTTTCTTCTTGACCTTGGCTCCAGCAGTGTCCATCCCACTGGAGTACTCAGAGCGCAGGATCTCAGCGAGGCGGTGCTTGCCGTGGGTCTTCTTGAGCAGCTCAGACCTGGGCAGAGGGAAGAGCAGAGGAATTAAGATCCCCTTCTCCTGCTGGGTGGGTTCCTGCAACACCACTGACAGTGACAGTCGTGCATTAGAGAGGGAGCAGCTCCCTTTCCTCGAGGCTTGATTTGAAATTCTGTCTCATGCAAAATTAGGTATTGTTGTGACAGGTTTTCACAAAGGTGGCAAAATATCACGGCGTTTTTAAAAGCAAGCCTTTGTTCTGTACAAATGCTCTTGCAGGGGTGGCGGGGAGAAGGAGGGAAGCTTGTGTGCCTGAAGGCTGATGAATGAGGTGACACAGCAGTTTGAAAATAATAATAATAATAATGATAATAATAATAATAATAATAGTAATACCTAATAGCCCAATGACATTGAACAGTGGAAACATTTTATAAACAGAGCTTAAATCTAGAGCTGGAAAACACAACCCCTTCCCAAACAAACCAACCAGGGAAAATATTAGAATGTCCTGAGTCTAAACCCAACAGATCCAACAGATTTTCTTTTCTTGCCGTGTCCTGCAGCCATCACACGCACCTCGCAGCCTCCCTCTCCAGAGACTGGCTTTTGCAAGGGTAGCTGCATTTTGCCTGGCCACCAAACTCCAACATGGATGTCCCTGCAGCCCTAAACTGCCAGCTATAAATATAAAAACCCACTCAGCATTTTTCCACCACAAGTTCTGCCACTGTCCTGCTCTATAACCTTGGGCAAATCTTACCCTCAGTTATTTAAAATGCAATCTCTTGGGTGCAGGACCAGTCATGCCCTACCTCATTCCCATGGTCCTGGGCACAACAGGGTGTCCACTGGTGTTGGCATGTCTCACCCTCCTCTTTATCATCAGAGTCACAGACTGGTTTGGGCTGGAAGGGACCCTAAAGATCATCTCATTCCTTCCACTAGACCAGGTCCAACCTGAGCCCCTTGCAGCCTGGCCTTGAACACCACCAGGGTGCCCCTCTCTGAGCAAGTTCTAGTAAGGACCTGTAACAGATCTCAGGTATTTCCAAAGTGAATAGAAATTTGTCCCTCTGAACACAAGGGAACTGAACAGCAGCCCCACAGCCAGGCCAGCGTGCTTTGGTGATAACACAGGGGCTCAGCAGTCCTAAAGGTGACCCCTTATAGCACTGCCTCAAAGTCCCTCAGGTGTCCAAACCCACGCTGGGGATGCAAGAGAAGGGAAGAACTTTTGGCTGCAGCAATGGATCAACGCATTCAACAGGCCAAACACACAGGGAAGACAAGGGAAGTCAACTCTTGGCTCCCTGGGGTATTTGCTCCCCTCCCACAGCTTCTGCAGGTGTGTTCTCTGCTCAGTCCCCTCCACCAGTGGGTAAAGTTCCCATCTGACACTTTGGTTGTTGTCTCCAAGCATTTACTACAGTAATTCCTGGGTTTCCAAGCAACAGACCAGTTTATGTAACAACAGGGAACTATCTGCTGCAAAAGGACAGGGAATCCACCAGTAGCTGCCGGGCTGAGCTGCAGCTCAGCAGGGAGGTTGTCCAACATTTTATTATCAATCAGGTGAAATCGCTGCCCAATTAGTAAATCAATACTCCCCGCTGAGGTGATCAGCTGTACACAGAAAAGCAGGGATGCAGGGAAAAGGGAGCTTTCTCCCTCTAACCCGGGGCCACAAAAATCAATGGAGTTGTGCTGTGGAACCTGTGCTCATCACGGACAGAAGAAAAGCAGCTGTCAGGGCCCCGTTTGACCATGAGATGGAAGAGCTACAGGCAACAGCACCAGCCTGCAGTGACAGCACACCAGGAGAGTGCACCAGCTCAGGAGCCCTGATTTCTGCTGTAAAGCTGCAAATTCCCCTCTCTGCTCAACTGGTGACAGTCTCTGGGGATCTGCCAGAGCAGCAAGATAACCACAGGGCACCTTTCCTCACCAACGTTATGAGACAAAGCCCAAGAGAACTGAGCAAGACCTTAACACTCATCCCCTGAGCATCCTTGGGCAAGGTATTTCATCTCTTTGGCCTCCATGTCCATTCTCCCACCTCCCTGTGTTTTCCCTGTTGCTGAGGGCTGGTGGGATGTTAATTTAAGGGAGCTGTGTGGTGATACTGTGGCAAAAAGCTTCACAGAAGGGCTGTAAATGTAAGATTGCATTTGCAGCACAGACAGAACCCATGTTCCCATCACTGGAAAACACATGGATTAGCAGCATCTCTTGCTGTGATCTCATGTCTAGGTATCAAGGTATATTGAGACAGAGGAAGGAATAAAAAACTCAGGTTTAGAGCTGCCTGTGCACATCTGTAATTAAGCTGCAGCCTCACAAAAGCTGGTACCAAGACCCTCGGCAGAGAGACAATAACAAAACAGAGGAACTGTCCCCAGATGACTTTGTTATCTCTTGAATAGGCTGGAAAAGACCAGGCCAAAGTTTTAAAGACAAAAAAAAAAAAATCTATTCTCCTCCAGAAAACTGGAATGATTTTGTTCACTGTTTAAACATGAGAAACTTGGGAATCTTGCTAAATACATCACTGAATGAGGAAAAAGCAGGAGAGGAACATCTGGAAGAAAAAGTGTCCAGTGAAGTAAAGAGTAAAATCCTTCTCTCCTCTGCTTCAGTTCCCTTCTACACCCACTTGCAGAGCTATTCCCAGCATGCTGCTCCCCTTCCCCGTTCGGGAGCCACAGTGATCTTAGGGATGCTGGTGCTGCCCAACTCTCCATCTCTGAGGAAATCTGAAAGATCTGGACTGGTCTCCTTCTCCTGTGTCTTGTGGCCCTTTGACTCTCAAGTCTGCTTTGCTCAAGGGTTCCTTGGGTATTGTTTGCAGGCTCAGAAACTGCCTCTGCTCATCTTTTCACCTCAGTGGTGAGCGAGCTTGTTCTTAGAGGTGTCTCTCATCCAGGTTGGCACCACTGCCTGTTCCTTTGTCTTGCTGTGTGAGATGCTGCTGCAATGCAGTGCACAGGTGTAGTGACCTTTAACCACCTCAGAGCATCTGCAGCAACCAAAGGCTCCCAAATTGCTCCAGCTGAGGAAGAAGGAGGATGAAGTTCTGACGCACAGTCCCAGAACTCATGGTGTGTCTTTGGAGGAGACCCGAGGAGGCCGTTCCATTTATCAGAAAACATTTCAACGTGGATTGCACTATCAATCTGCCTGACAGCATCTCCAACAGCTCCTTGACACCGTGCCAGCAGCAGAGCTGGGTTACCTCTGGGCCAAGGCTGCTGCAACACCTGCTTTTCCTACTTATAGCATTGGATGAACCATCTGCAGCCAATGCAACCCTGTTTGGGTTGGTTTTGCTGCTGTTGTTTTTGCAGAGTGGGGGCAAGAAATCCATCAGCAATCCTACACTGCTCTCGACAGGTCAACAGATGGCCCAAGTCCTCTGTTCCCAGCTGATGCAGACGCTTGAGAAGATCGAGGAAAATTATTACCCAGCCAGAATGAGCACCAAGCCTGTTCCAGAACGCTCAGGGCAGGGTGGTCTCCACACTGGGATGTGCTGAACAGCAAAGCCCACCTTGCCCTACTGAAGCCAAATGCATTTCAGCTACACAGAAACCCCAGTCCCACTTTCACTGCCATCCCTTGGTCTTCGCCCTATGGAAAAAGGATAAAAGCAGCACTGGGAGGCTGGGAACCTCCCAGGATTCTTGCTTCTGTCAGGTCCTTTCCCAGCCTAGAGGACAGAATATATTTCAGAGAGAGATGATAATTTTTGGTTTTCTAGCTCTGTGTGCAGAGCTGTTAACTGTTAACTTGCTCAGAGATGGAGCAAAGGCTCTGTGCTGCAGCCACAGTGGAACAGGACAGTAACAAAGGGCATTGCTGTATGCAGGAAACAATCAGATGGTTTTTACAACTATAAAACTTTAATTTCATAACACGACTTCTTTTATATTATCATGATGTGGTAATCAGGTCTCACCTGTGTCCCTAGACTGTTTTAATGAACAGTGATGGTGATGTTTCCTTTCACAGCAGCCATGTCTCTTACTCTTTTGGCTCCACTTGCCCATGGATACATGCTCTTACCTGAGCTCCAGTTTGGCTTTCTAGAGCAGACTGCCCAAACCAAGTGAAATTCCCAGTGGGCAGAATTCCAAACTTGCATTTTGACTGACTAAGTGATATCAGGAAGGCTCGAAGTGTGCACGTAAAAACTGGCAGGCAAAGTGCTTCTAATGATGAGACAATTGCTGTGCAGGGAGGCCCAGCTGCAGCCTTGAGTCACAAGCCCTGTATTAGTCTCTTCAAAATTGTCAATGCCAAGATGTTCAAGAGTGGAACCAAGGATTTGAGGTGGGAGAGAAGGTAAAAGGCTACAAGTTTCACTCAAAGGAAACTGCTGCCCTGGCCATGTGGAGGACACAGGGCTACAAGGTCTGTTTCCCAGGAGTTGTCTGATTCTACCTGACCATGCTGAAGAATGAATTAACACAATGATCTTGCAGCCAAAGCCTTCAGGCCATGCCCATCTCCACATCAGAGCAATGGCACTGTGATAATGATGTACAGCAGTGCTCTCAGACAGAAGCACCCTGGACACCTCTCCCTGATCCCATTTTAGTTAAGAGCTGGACTTAAACTCTGAAGCATGAGGTGGGTTTCACTTTAGTTTTTATATCACTTTTTGCACATGCTGTAGCAATTCTTGGTACTCATAAGTAAATTCAATCTTTCTGAGCATTTCTTTCATCGGAGATTCCTGTAGCAGGGAGTTCCACAGAACCAGATGAACTAAAGATTCATCTTTCTTTGTAATGGCTTGAACTCACAAAAAAGCCAAATTAAGTTGCAACTCCTCACTGCAGCAAAAGCCTTTGGGGGCACACACCGGCCTTCCCGAGTTCAAAAGGAAAGCGGCCCCTCAGTTGCCACAGACTCCCAGGAAAGCCCACTGATCCAGAATGCAAAGGACTGAGCAGCGCAGGGATGGATGCTGGAATGGCAGTGGGTCTTTGGCATCTGCATTGTGAAGGAGTCAAAAGACAAGTCTATCTGGCCTGTCAGCCACTTCCTCGGCGTGCTGCGACTCCACAGTGAACCAAGGACAGCTAATCCCTCAATGGGAGTGGGATCAGCTTCCTTGCCTCTACCCTGCAGTCAAAGCATGAGCCCAGACACTTACTAAGCTGCTGTACTGTAATTCAATATGCAGTATCTGGTTCGTGTGCTCATCTCTCACCGAAACACAGCATTGCAACTTTCAAAAAACATCGCGAGTAATTATTTTTCCATCTTCAGGTCGGGTTTTGCAAGATCCACTACAGCTAAGGGGACAGCTGCTTCGCACAAAGACCTCCGAAAAATACATGGAAGTTTATGTGGGCATTGAGGAGAGGGCTGCTCCCACGTTTCAGCACTGAAACATCACACACCTGGCTGCTCCCTCTCACTGTCTCACCTTCCCCAAGCAGGCTCTCCAAGGAGGCGAGAAGCACAAGAGGAGACTTCAAAAGAAATGAAAAGTTTTCTTTGTCCTCTTAAGGAAACATTTAATGATTGCCTTTACCCCACTTTCAACCTGGAGTGCCTGCTCTTTATTCTCTAGGCAGGTGCTGAGAGATGAGGCTTTAGTGAGCAGCCTGATTAAAAACCAGTATCAGATGTTGGGAGATAATGTGTAATACGACAACCAACACTCACAGCATCATGTGAGAAATATAATTATAAAGATTGCTCTGTGACTGTGCTGCTATAATTTCAAGCCTTGCATTTTACAATTAGAAACCATTTGTCTTCTAAATGGCAGGCTAAGTTTTGCTTTCTGCCTTGTCAGTGTGAAATCAAAAGCAATTCTCTAAGTTAATAGCACTATCTTGGATTTATGCAAGTGCAGACTGAATTTGAATCTGTATTCACTTTCTCTAAACTATCCTATAAATACTAATTTACCCTCTCTCTTTATTTATTTATTTTTTTAAGCACACACAGAGAAAGCTGATTAGATGCAAGTTTCACAGGCAGGAACAATTGTTGCACATCACAACTTTGGCTATTTTTTGCAGGGTCTTAACTTTCCAGATGCTCCCGGATTTGAAATCTGGAGCCTGAGCCGTGACTGAGCTGTGCAAAGTCTGCCCACTTTCCTTGAGCTGCAATTCTATGATCCACGTGCAAATGAGCTCTCAAATCACTCTCAGACCATTTGTTCCAACACCTCCACATCCCCCAACCCCACACGTCTTACGTGTAAATACCTACTGTATCCTGAGCTTGTCTGTGCTATAATGGGATGAAGACTTGGGGAGGAGGAAACCCCGTCTAAAAGAGGTTTGTAACAAGGGAAAAAGTAGCTCTAACCGAGTAGCAACATCACAGGAACAGAGAGAGGCATTGTTACAGACCAAGTAATCCTGTGACACGCTACTGTCAGTCATAGCTTGACACCCTGCTGGGCCAGCAAGACATCAAAGCCCACCCCATACCATCTTACATGCTCTTTATCAGCTAATCAGGCTATTCTTCCCGAAATAAAGCTCCGTTAAATCCCCTGCTCACAGGGGCATTCCCATCCTGTTGCCCATCTGCTGAGGAGGGTCAGCTGGAGCAGGAGGCAGAGCAGTGGCCTGTCCCTGGTGGCTTCTGAAAGCAGGACAATGCAGGCTCCAACTTTTTATTTTAAAATCCCTTCCCCTTGCCTTTTTTCTTTTCACAAGATAGGTGCATGTGCAAGAGAAGTGCCCAGCCCTGGAACGAGTATGTGGATTAGTGCTTTAATTGCAGGGCTAAGGTTTGCTAACCGAGTTTGCAGCAACAATTACACGGAAAGAGTCACAATTGTTGCTGATAAAGAAAAAAGATTTTCCTCCTTTGAATTACTGCAGTGATTTTACTGGAAAGCCAGAGGTTTGGATCCTGCCATTGCACCAGGGAAGAGAGCGTGTCCTTAGCATTGTGATCCCAAAAGAGAGGATTATCTGTCCTGTAGAACCAAGAGAGCACCACCAGAGCAGCCAGGATCACATGTACTGAGCACTTTCAGCTCCCTTCCAAGCTCAGAAGAGGCTTCAGGGCTCCTCCAGTGGCATCAGGGAGTCTCCAATTCCTTACACAGAACAGGAGTACCCAGAACAGCCCTGTGCACACACCAGAAGGGACAGAGCTGCAACTCTGGGTTTGCTGCAGACTATTCCCAGGAGAGATCCCACAGGACTTTGCAGAAATGCTTTTGCCAGAACTACAGGTTTGCAGAAGGATCACTTCTACCAACAGATGTGCCTTTTGATTTACACTCGATTCCTGGAGCAAGCACAACCACCTTGAGGAGCAAAGCACACCCCAGCGTGTCACCCGGCGTTCCTTGGCTCAGGAACGTCAGCCTGACCTACCTTTGTGGTCTTGGTTTGGTTTTCTTCTTTGAGCCTGCAGTTGGAAGAGCAGTCAGGTTCCGGGGGGCATCTCTCAGCCCAAAGCTCTTGGCCACGTGACCCAGGTGGAGAGATTTGATGTGGAAGATGTGCTTGAGGTTCTTGGGATAGGTGGTATAGGCACAAAGGAAAGACTGCAGTGCTGAGGGGAAGAAAAAAACCCCAGTGAATTCTGTTTGCTGCTGCATTTTTATATATATACACACTTAGAGATTCAGCTGTTCCAGCTGAAAGGACATCGGTCTGGCCCTTTGGGACACTTTCTGGTCAGCAGCTGGCAGAAAAGGTTGGCATGTTAAAAATCTGTGAAGGTTGCACAGTACTAGTACAATCCCAAAAGGGGAAGGTAGGTGCTGGGGAGGTGTTAGGAAATGAAACAAAGCTCCACTGAACTGCACTGGGCTTGCCTCCTGCAAGGCTGCCCCTTTGGCCACAAAAGGTGATGTTTGTAGCACATCTCTCAAGAGTCATTGAGTGGCAGCAGATAAGAGAGCGGGAACAGAGATGCAGGGACGAAGAAAGAGAAGCATGGAGATGGCATAGGAGGACTCCTCTGATATTAGAGTCCCAGTAGTCCATGCATTTTTCACCAGTTACCAGCTAGTCCCTTATAAATATCTGAGAGCCGGATGGATTTCCTGACTCATCAGCACACTGAGAGCAGAGCTCACCTTCTCAAAAGGGAAAAATAATAGAACTGTGTGCAAATTTCCCTTCCCATCTTTATATTCCTGTAATGCCCTTCCCTCAGGGCTCATTGCTCTAAAGACAATCATCCACTAATATGAGCATTACCTCTGCTCCTCCCCGTCCCTGCAACGTTAACTACACCCGGGCTGTCCCCTGCTCTGGGAATAGAGGGACTTCCAGCAAGGAAACTCTGCAGCTCAGAAAATGCCTCCCTTCAATCCCCTGCTGCTTCTCTGCTTGCTAAACCTCCTCCGTCCCCACAGCCCTCACTCCAAACCAGCACCTGCATCCTCCTCTCCATGTCCTTCCCGACAGCAGCGAGCTCTAAACTCTCACCTCTCCTGCCCTTGCCTGTTGAGCCACCGGACCAGCAAGTTTGCCCACAGCTTACGTCTAATCTCTTGGCAGCAGCCGGAGATTGGAGTTTATGAACAGTAATAAAAATGTCATTTTAGCAGATCAGCTCCTGGAAGGACCCAGGGAATCCATCAAAGCTCTGTTTACTGAGCAAAGCGAACTCCTTTTCCCAATCGATGAGAAGAAAAGATTGAGTTTTTTGTACCTTCTTCCCAATTTCACAATGCTGCTCTTTTAGAGGCTTCTGAGCACCGAGAGACCTGTGTTTTCCCAAAAAAGAGAATGCTAAATTCCAAATACTGTCTCGGTGTCTTGTCTGAAGGCCATCCTTCTGAGGGCTTATAAACCAGCTCAAATGCTCTCAAAAACCCTGTTCTGCTGCTTTTTTTTTTCATGAAGTTATTGGTCAAATTCACCTATGAGAAGGTGTAACTCTTCAAAGGGAACAATAGGAACTTGCTCCCGCTTTGAATTCAGTCCCATTGGAGCTAATATAGCTGTCTGTCTCACAGCATTTGAAATGGTTGATACTAAAGATCCCATTATTATGAAGGCTGAGCTCACCTCCCACAGCCATGCAGAGAGGAAAAGCTGCTGGTACCAACTCCCCAGCTCAGAGTTAAGAGAATCAAAGTGTCAAAGGCTCCCCTCTTCCCAAAGACAGACATCTGCCAGATCCAGCTTTGAGTCAGAGCACACAGAACCAGGGAGAGCTGCAAGGCACTCACCCAGAGCTGAACTGAGAGCCTGGCTGGACCTGCAGGTCAAAATCCCAGCCCAGGAAACTGCCTCACCTCCGAGCAGCTCAGAGCTGAGACGTTCATTACAGCACCCATGAGATCAAAATGAAGACCTTTGTGGATGAGATTCTTTTAAAAACCTTTACTATCAGGTCTTCAGACCTCTCAGTGTTGCCAAAGCCCTGTTTTCTGGCTTTTATGTGCAATTAGAGTGGCCAGATACTGAAAGCTTTATTGTCTTTTTTTGAAGTTGAAATTCTTTTATGATTTTGTGATCAAAGAGACCGAGCTTTAGGAAAACAACTCACAAAGACTGGTAACAGTGCTGGTCAGGCCATTATTGAAGTAAAGGGTTCCTCATCTTGATGCCACAGGAACAAACTGCCTGAGCTGTTGAGAATTTTAGCCACACCAACACAAGTCTAAGGTAACATGTACTGGCTTGGAATGGGGTTTGGACTTGTGCTCATGTAAGACAGAGGATTTAGATTGGTCCTTTGCACTTGTGCATCCCCAATTTTGTCCAGGAAATATAAGCGTGAAAAATCAAAGGAAGAAAAGAAAAAACCCAGTGTGTTCTACATATGATGGGGGTTTAATGGCTTGGTTTGTTGTTATTTTAAACAGGGGACGAGAGAGTAATGAGATATGAAAGGGAGACAGGTGACATAACCTGTTCACCAGGCTCTCAGCTGGCAGCCAGCTCCCAGCACTGGCCCCAGGGCACGGCCTCAGCACGGCTGGATAAACTGGGAGGCACTTTGCCAGAGCAGGAGGGAGCAGGAGGGAAGGATGCACCAAAACCACCATGGATTTGAGCATCGTGCCACAGCACTGGGCTCCTGTGGCTCTGCTGCCCTTCTCCACACACGGGCACCGAGGACAGAAAGGAGGAGGCAAAATGCTCAACTGCTGGCTGTACAACTGGGAAACCAGGAGGAGAAAAGCAGGTTTGTTTCCTTACCCTCTCTGTAACCCAGGGGCACACAGGATCAGTCTCCCGAGCTCTTTCTGGCCCCACAGCTCCGAAATGAAGCACCTATCACCATGCAAGCCTTGGGATGAGCATCCTCCACTTCCCAATAGGGGCTCCACTCTTGATGAGGTTCACCCTTCAGGTAGCAGGGCCCAGCCAGACCCCTCCTCCTACCCATCTCACTGCTGATCAGTCAATCAAGTTTGAAGGGCAGCACCTTCCCTGAACCATTTGATTTGAGTCTGAAAAACACGGGACCCAGAGCCAGAAGGGTAGAGCGGGCAGGGAGCCACTCGCCTTTTGAAAGCAGGCTGCAGTGCAAACACTGCTTATTAACATTGACTAGGTCAGAAAATGGGGAAAAACAGAAAAAGAGAGAGAAACAAATGCATCTCTGGCACAGTTTCCAATTGATTGTCTGCCATGAAAGCAAAAGCCAGCTGCTGTGTTAATTATTCATGATGCCTGGCTCAGAGGGGAGGAAGAGGGGGCTTATGGAAGCCACTCAGCAGTGGAAAATTTGCATATGTAGATAACAGAGTTGGAAAAAGAGGTGGAGTGCTCCTGTACAAGAGAAATGGGATGCACAACATTTCAGCATTTCCTGATGTATTTTTTGTGCTTCTTTTCTGTGGCTAAAGAAGTTATTAATGCTGAGGTCAGCAACAAGTGTGTGTGGGTGGGTGTGTGCACAGTGACACTGTGTGGAGAGGAACCACAGAGGTTTTTTAGGTGTGACCAGAGTTACTGCTTGTCCCTGTCACAGGCACTTCAGGTTAGAAGTTTGCATGGGGTACAAGAAATCCCAAGGGAGCAACAAGAAGCTCATCCATGCAGAATGATGGATTATGATCATGTTAGTCACATGTGTTAAGACTGTGGATTTAAAAAAGCAGCTATAAAAGTAATTACACCACACACCCAAAAACGGGTGTAAGCTGCTTGTGTAGCAAGTCCAAAACTTTCACTGCAGGAGGAAGGTGTTTGAAAGTCCCAAGGAATTGATATCAGCAATGCAACTGCTGGAGGTGAGGTGAGATTTCAGCCTAGGGACGTGCAGTGGCGGGGGGAGAGCAAAAAGTGAAACAGCAGAATTTCAAATACTTTGCCCCTCAATACAGCCACACATCATTAAAAGCATGCAGAATAATGTGGGCTAAGCAGGCAGTCACAGGAGGTGCTCTGGTTGCTCTGCTGTGTCATCAGCTAAGAAGTGAGTACAACATTCAGAAAAAACAGCACCTTTGACCTGAACAATCACTTCTCAAGATTCCAAATAATTTTCATGCTGAACTTTTATCTTGAGAACAGCCTTCCCTTCTCCAGCTTTTTCAGGCACTGTTCACCTCCAAGGGCAATTTCCCCATTTGGTTTTGGACCCCTTAGAAGGTGATTTCAGAAGTTGAGCACATGTGGCACACCTGTCCCACACCTGTATGCAGGTGCACACAGCAGGTACACGGAAAGGCAAACAGAAACGATGCAGACCATTAAAATTCATCTCACCAGCACCGCTCTCAACTGGAAATGCTGCAGAGCTGAAATAACTTCTACGCAAGCTTGGAGAGCAGAACTTGGCTCAGAGCATTGAAGTAAAAAAGAAAACAATCAGGAAGGGAGATGTGGGAAGAGGCAACAAAAAAAGGGGAAAGGCTCTAGTCCTAAATACTGCGAGCAAGAATGGCTTTGTCTCTTGCTTAAAGAGTTGCATTTTGTAGACCTGTCTCAGTAACTCAGTCAAATTCCAAGTAATTGCCCAGGAGCCCTGGGGCCTGACTTCCCACAGTGCCTTCCCACACTGCACCACCTTTTTGGCTCCTCTCAGGAGATAGTTTAGCGTTCCTTTTCCTACCACATCCCCAGCAATTTTTAATCTTTCTCCCAAATCCGTCTTCCTCTGGATTTTCCAAACTGAGAGGAAGAAGGGAAGAGTCTCTTACACTGCTCAGTGGCAGCTGCTGTGCATCCTGCTTGGAAAAGATGGCAGATCAAATCCCAGATTTGCACACAGCTACAATTATCAGGTCCATCCCAGTTTTTATTCTTCCTGCCTTTTTGAGCTGTTGCCCTCTCTCTCATTCATCTCCCATCCCACACAACCAGCTCCAGCCCAAGATCCTTTCCTGGTCAGAGTTGCTCCCAAGGCATTCTGTCCTTCAGGCTTCAAATTCACCCCTGGTGTGTGATGATGGCATCTGATGGGAACTGCACCAGGATGTGGTGGAAGAAGTCACCCATCCCCTTCCCAGCATAACACACAGAACCCATTCACTCCTGTGATTGGGTCAGAGCCCTCGGATGTGAATCCCACTGAAAGCCAAGACTAAATCTCATTTGCACATAATATGGGAATGCCAGAAATTAACATTTAATATCACCACAAAGCCTACTGGGCCCGCCTCAACCCCCTGCAGAGCTCAACGGCCCCAAAATGTTTCTTCCAGGCCTTTTCCCTGATGCTCTGCCCCAGAAGAAAACCTTGGCAGCTCCTCTGAGCCCTTGTGGGATAAGTGGAAGGAAACACACTGACCTTTCTTTGCCCACTGGACAGTCCCCTCGCTGGAGTGGACGTGATTTTCAAATTTTGTCTGCAGGACCGTGGCCCTCTCCCGGACTTCCTGAGGGTTCTTGCCACAGGATTTCTACCAGGGAGGCGGGAGGATTAGAGGAAAGAAAGAATTTGAGTCAGGAATAATGAAGCAGTTTACCATAGATTTAATAACAGTAAAATCACACAGCAACTACCCAGGGGCCAACAAAGGTAATCCTCTCAATATTACTAGAGGAAAAAAAAAAAAATCCAGATAAAGATGTTAAAGTCAGAGCAGCCAGTGTGCGCCGTGTGGTGGGGAGAACAAATCAGTTTTAATTTTGTGTTTTCTAACATCTATCACGTATCTTTTTCCCTTGCTTTTTTTTCCTTCCCATTTTTTTTTTTTTTTTGCTTCCAGGTTCAACAGGCCAGATCCCACTGCTTGTTTCCATTGGAGTTATTTGGAATAACTCCCCCCAGACCCTACACTAACAGGTTCAGAGTGATATTCCAAGTTCCCCTGTGCACTTCCCCAAAACACCCAGGGCAGGAGACCATGAGATCCACATTCACCCCCAAGCTCCAGAGAAGAGACCAAATTCAGCACCTGTGAACAAAAGCAACCAAATGAACTTCTCATGAATTCCAGCATGGATTTCTACATGAAGTTTTCTCACTGTCAAGACATCATATTTCACTGGAACTGCCATCACTTGGCTCCTCTAGAGCAGGACAAGCCCCTTGCACCAAAGGCACAACAGAATAAACTTCCTCAGGCCAAAAGGGCAATTTTGCACGTGTTCCAGCTTTCCTGGGATCACACTGCAGGATGCAGTTCAGGAAATGGAAAACAAACATTCCTGGGAGCAAGCTGTTACTGGGAGGAGAAGAGAGGCGCTCTCCCTCTCTAAGGGATCCAGGCAGAGAAAGGAAACGTGGACCAGAAAACCAGCGAAATTTCTGATGGAAAGCTGACAGCAAAGTGCAAAGCCAAGCATCCATGGATGTGCAACTCTCCCAGAAAAGGGCCACAGTTCTCCAGTGTTGCTCAGACAGGAACCAGCATCCAAGTGTAAGAGTGCCAGCTCCAAGGCAGCAACCTGATACTGGTCAGACCCCTCATCCGAGCAGGGCTGACTGAATACAAACACCCAGCTCCTGGGATTCTGGAGGAGGCTGTGCCAAGGCAGCAATCCTGTTGTTCTTCTCTGGCAGATCTGCATGCTAATGCTGCAAACCCCTCTTTCCTCTGCACTGCTGCCAGTCCAGAGGAGCCACATCCCACTGACACCACAAACCCCAGGGACCGTGGGGGCTGCCAGCACCTGACACAAGATGTTCTGCTGCCCGAGATGTGCCACTCTGTACCCAACAGCAAATGTGCCCAGGGACAGACCTCAAATGTAGTTTAAATGCCCTGTACCATGCCCTCTCTGGAACTCAGGATCCCACAGCTTCCAGCCACTGGGTTATTCCTCAACAAAGCCAACACACTTGGGGCTGGAGCTCCTGCTCACTCACTGCCTGGACTGACTGTCCACCTGCACTTCCAGAGACAACCTGGCTACTTTAACACAGGAAGTCTCCCAGATTTCTGGTCTCTGCTGTCTCCCAATCCCCTCAAGAAGGGCTCACAATCCAGCTCACAGAATCAAAGCATCATTTAGGTCAGAAAAGACCTCCAAGATCGTCGACTCCAACCTTTGACTGATACCACTTTCTCAACCAAACCATGGCACTGAGTGCCACGTCCAGTTTTGCTTGAACACCTCCAGGGATGGGGACTCCACACCTCCCTGGGCAGCCCCTTCTAATGCTTGACAACCCTTCCAGTGAACCAATTATTCCTGATGTCCAACCCGAACCTCCCCTGGCACAGCTGGAGGCTGTGTCCTCTCCTCCTGTCCTTGTTCCTCGGGAGCAGATCCTGACCCCCACCTGGCTGCACCCTCCTGTCAGGGTGTTGTCTTCCCCGAACCTCCTTTTCTCCAGGCTCAGCCACCCCAGCTCCCTCAGCTGCTCTTCACATGATTTACTCTCTGGACCCTTCCCCAGCTTTGCTGCCCTTCTCTGGACACCCACAGGAGCCTTTGCCTTCAGGTGTGCCCATCCATCAGCTGAGACCGTCCCCACCCCAGGGGCCTCCGCAGAGGTTTAATGAGCCCAAGCGGAGCTGCCTCCCCGAAGTGGCCACTCCTTGTTGTCACTACCAAGTTTCCACTGACGTGAAACACAAAACTTTCTCGCCCCGCCTGCTCCTCCCGGCCCCCAGCACTTTCCTTTTGTTAAGCCTCCTGGCAGCACCAAGTGTCACCTTCCCAGCGCTTTTTAATATGAATGTGAAATTAGTGAGGTTTGCCCTTTCCCCTGGCGGACAGAATCCTCTGTTATTAAAAAGTAAAGCACTTTAATAATGAAAACTTTTTCTCTTTTTCCTGTGTTTTAACTGTTTAAAATTAATGAGAAGGGCATAACGGTTGTCAAAGCGATATTGAAAGCCGGGTAGCCAGGACCGAATAAGCACGAAAATCCCTCCAGAGTGTTAAATAAACAGTGCTTCAGCCCCCTCTGAATCCCTGTGTTGGTTATTGTATACATTCTGTAACAGCACTCAGAATAGATCTGAGCACCGGGGAGGCAGAAAGGTTTCAGAATTCCAATAAAGGCCTCAAATTAAAGACAGCCTGGTGCGAATTCCAGGAGAAAATTAAAGAGACCTCAAGCTTAAGTGACAGGTGACTTGCTTCTGTGTCACAACTGTCAGGGGATTTAGTGATAATATGGCAATATATTACAAAGGACTTTTCTTATTCCCCCCTTTAGGTTTCAAAATGAGGCATCTCTTCTTCCTGGTGCTGGGGGAAAATAAAAAAAAAAAAGTAAGACGAAAATGAGGGATAAAAAACTAGGTGCATAATTTCCAAAGTGTGAGGTCAGTGCAAGAGATATAAATAAAAAAAAAGCAAATGGCAGGAAACATAATGTCCTCAGAAAACAGCTTCTCCCCTCCTCCCATCTCCACCTTGTCTTTTATCCCCTTCAGACCCTTGAGACAGATCTCATTTTAAAATTGCACCCTAATGGGCATGAAAAAAACCTGTGTTTGATTCCTGTCTTCCAGGGAGGTTCATCTAAAAACCAAAAAAAAACCCCACCCCATTAAAAAAAAAAAATCTAAATTTAAAACTGACTCAGAGGCAAACTGTGAAAATAAAACCTGCCCACGACTGAGTGTCTGGACAGATCAAATAAATCAGTGCTACTGGAAGAGCATGGAAGCCATTCCGTGTGCTTTAGTCACACAGGCAAGCTTTAATCCTGGTTTGGATCAGCAGGACAATTAATTTGAGACCTTACATATTTTTCCAAGACCCCAAAGATAAAAGCCTACCCCAGAGGTTTGCTTGATCTCCTCCCCATCTAAATTTGTTCCCTCTGTTAAATAAGCAGCACTGTTGCCATCATGGAGAAGCAGTGGGACAGGAGAACTTCTTCTACCTTGAGATTCCTTAAAAGCCTGTTCTGGCAGATCCCAAACCACTGGCAGAATGACTGTGGACAGTAACAACATTTATAAGCCAAAAGAAGAAATGCAAGGGAAAAAAAGTCAGGATTCAACCAGTTTGAGACATCAGGGGAACTCCCAAAAATGCCAACTCCACCAGTAAAAGACACGTGGATTTCTGTCAGAAGAAGGAAACTTCCAGTGATAAAGATAGCAGGTTTTAGGTTTGAAAGGTTGGGATAAGTACTGAAAACTTCTGATTTCATTAAGAGAACATGATAATGAAAAAAAAATTGAAACACAGTAAGACTAGGCTGAGGTAGAAAAGTTCATTCTTAAAACAGGAAAAAAAAAGGAAAAAAAAGAAAGATGGGGAAAACCCACCAAAAAGCCTGGCTGTAACATCTTCTGCTTCCATTATACTTCAAAACAAAATGAAGGATTTTGTTTTAATAACAACTTTTTACTAACCTCCACACACCTTCTCTAGAACTCACCAAGTCCCCCTTGCCCCCCTCCATAAAAGTTGAAAGATCAAATTTATTCTCTTTGTAGGCAGGTGAACATTCACACGCCCAGACATAGCCACATATATATTTCATATACCTAAATATAAAATATACATTTTACAGGCACTTCAGCTTGCTCCCTGGCTGCACACAGAAGCCCAAAAAATACATGTTCCAACGTGGCACTTATAATGGACTTGAGTTGAGGCAATGAGAACTGAAGAGCATCATAATGAGGTTCCTGTGTGCAGGACTATAATATATACATGACTCAGAGCACGGAGAGCTGAGCAGCAGAGCTGAACCTCCCTCCAATGGCAACATCCCAGCGGGATCAGGCTCAGCTCCTCCTGACACCTCCTCAATCCCCCTCTGTCCCATGCAATGTCCTGCTGCATTCCCAGCTTACTGTGCTGTCCATGTGGCAAATTTGGGGAATTTCATAGAGATTAACCCTCCTGAAATCTTGGGAAATGCCTCTGCAGCTTCTGAGCTGACCACTCACAGCCTCCATGGCAATATAAAACATGGAGCTAACAAACAGAACGAGTCCTTGATTGCATTTAATATATTTTTCAAGTAATTCCGGAAGGAGTTTGTTTCATATTGACAGAACTGCTGCAATTTCATCCCCATTAAACGATACAGAATTTTTCCCATGAAGAGAAACTCTATTCTTAAGTCCCAATTCTTTCAGATTGAGTCACATAAAACCTGGTTATTCTGTATTTCTAAGTTCCTGCAGGAGATTAAAACCATCCTACAGCCACAGTGGACGGATCTCAGCTCCACTGAAGTCAACAGCAAAATCCCACTTGCTTTGATGTCAGAGGGAAAAGAGGGATTTAATCCCACCTTTGAAAGCAGAAGGAACCAAGCCCTTATGTGCAAGCTCCTCCGTGCAGCACCTGGCACGGCAGGGCCTGCCCAGCAGCACTGCTGAGCCAAACCAGCAACTGCTTCTTTCAAAGAGGGGCTGGGTTTGGAGCTTTTTGGAAAGAAACGGAGAAAGCCAAAAGAAGAGTATTTAAAAAATTCTGTGCTTAAATGTGTAGAGCATTTGATAGTTTGAAAGCACGGCAGAAATACTGATTTGAGCAGTTTTAGTAGCAAGCAGGCTTGGTTAGGTTTTTCTTGCTAAAAAGGCATTTTCTCCTGCCACTTTTCAAAACTTAAATCATAACTTCCTACAACAAAACATGTTCTCTTTTTTGCCCACTTCCCATGAAGTAACATTTGTCACCCAGTCAGGAACAGAGAATATTCTGTCCCATGTCAGTAACAAATTTAAAGTACAATTTCTGCATAAGTGTAATTGTTGAAAAAGTCTTCAAAGGAAATCTGAAGTTACCCCCCTAACATTTGGGAGAAAAGGGAAGTATTTATACAGAGAACTATTTAAAATAATTTCTGCACTAACAAAGCACAACTAAACTTGGTTAAGAGGTCATATCCTAGGCATGATCCAGACATTTAAAACACAGGCATTCCAGGCTGATTTCAGCCAAAAACAGTGGTGGGAGAGAGCTTTAAATAGAGCTGCATGTCAGCTGAGCTCAGATCTGGCTTTCTGTGAGGTGCAGGGTGTGTAGGAACACTGAACATCTTTCACAAACGTGTTTACCAGAACACCACGGCTCCCACCAGCCAGCGCCGGGAACAAGGCGCCTCAGACACGGGGTAACAAAAGCACGAGCAGGCAAAACAGCAACAAGAGGGAAAAAAGAGTGTGTGCTGCATCATGCTTGACACATTCTTGACTTCCATTCAAAATGCAGGTTCTTGCAGGATTTAATTTGCCAGAGCGCAGCAACGCCCGAGACATCAATTGCAAATGAGCGAATTCTGCGAATTAGCAACTTGAAGGCAGACCCAGAGCTTGCCCAAATCAATAAAAAGGTGCCTGTCAACCCAGGGAGCTTTGTTTTAGGCTCCAAGTAAATACAGATGATAAAAACCCCTATGTAACACATCACCAAATGCATTTTCCTTGTTTCTTTGGAGAAGTTTAGAGCCGTTTGTCATCTCCAGCAGTATTTTAGTGCAGAAAACACAGCAAAAACAGAAACATTGTGCGGGAAAAAACTCAGAGCTTTTGCATCCAGAAACTTTCCCTGTCTGTTACAAAAATATTTGCTGAAGAGTTAGCAAGCAACTGCTTTCTGAGAACAACAGAAGACTTAAAAATTGAGATATAAGGTAGTTCTATAATTATTTATACTGCCTGACATCATGGATGTAAAGACAGATGCTAAGGCAGGAACACTTGTGATGTTTAACTGGCAAGTGAAAACTGGAGCAATTCCAAAGCAGCAGAATAACTCACCTTGGTTCCTGGTCTGTGCACCTTGAAGCGATCATCCTTCATCAGGCAGGCCAACACCTTCTCCATCTTTAGCTCTGAAACACTGAAGCAACAAAGACAAAAATTTACTATTTCTCCTACTTTGAAACACAGCGTGGAACGAGCCACAGACTGGCAATGGAGAGGAAAGCCATTGAGATTCACAGTTCAGCTTAAGAATTTATTCCTGAAATACGCGAGGTCTTAGCCCAGACACTCCCTCAGCAACCCTGAGAGTGCAACTACTGTAAAATCCAAACCCGTGCTTTCAGTGGCACAGAGACACAGTTTCACCCCCAGTCTGGTCACAAAGTCACCAACACACACACTCCAATTCTAGCAGAGCATCAAAATAACTGAGGGTGGACTTTCCATTCACTGAAAGTCTCCTTGGCTCTCAACCAAAAGGAACTGATTAAAGAAATAAATTGTATTGAACTTCCATTATTTTCATAACTCTTCTTTCCTTGCACTGAGAAGCATCAAGACAATTGGGAAGGCACTTGGTTATGCTTTTCACCAAAAGAAACTCAAGACAGAGTTGAAGCAGCTCATAACATTAATGCTTCTTGTAAATTTGCTTTGTAACTATAAAGAAAAAGATCTGCAACCTTCACCTTGAACCCAGGGGTTGTCCAACATTTCACTGTACACTCAATGCCATGGGCACGAGCAGAAGGTTGGTTGTGCAACTGTGAGAAAGAGACTGACTGAGGCACACATGGGCTGGAAACACCTGCTCCACCTAGTTTGCTACTTCTGCCACATCTTGTCTCCTCCAATTTAGGTTCCAGAGTCTCTGGAATGAGACACAGTGCTCAACCCTCACTCAAAGGATGATGCTTCCATGTTTACACACATTTGTTTCCACCCCTGTTAGTGACCACGCTCACAAAACTGAAGAGCTAAAACTAAAGCTGTGCAAAGACACAGCTCCTTCCTCTCATAGTGACTCAAGTTCAGAGGGTAACAACAAAATCATGAGGAACTTTTCCTATCAAGCCAATTCTCCTGCAGCTTCCTTCCCTCTGGTCACATCATCACTCTTTCTTTCCCACAGGACCTTACATGATTCCAGCTCCTTGCTACCTCGCTCAGGTCAAAGCTCAGAGGCACTTCCTGATGGACAAACTCACCCTCCAATTCATTTATAGCCTCAAAAGCCACCTCTGACACCAGATACAGAGTTTGATTTCCTTCCCTGCTCTGAGAACTCACCTTCCCTTTAATCTAAAGTGCAAAGCCAAAGCCCAGCCCATTAGGGACTCCACAGCATTTTTTTAAAATAAAGGAGACTCAGTCAGCTGTCCTAGCCAGGCTTCACACTGGGCATTTATTTTCATTCTGTCGACTCACATTCCTCCTGTAGGCTCAACCAGATGATTTATTCTCCAGTCCTGCTTGCAAGGCACTGCTGGGTCCTGCTATGGCCCAGATATGGAAATGCTTACAAACCTGCTTCATTTCCAAGTAAGCAGTCCTGCCTAAAGGTGCATTTACAGGAGACTAGAAATTCTTTGTCCTCTTTAACACTGTCTTAAGGGGCACACACACGCCAGGTGACAGCACAGGAACAGCTGTGCAGCTCCAGGCCATTAATATTACAGCTGCATCCAAACTGGGTCCCATTTCCAAGGGAATTAGTCAGATCATAAAAGCTGATGTCTCTGGGCCCAAATTTTCAGTAATGGGCAAAGGTCATCTCCAGAAAAGAAGCCAAGGAGTTCACTTGGGATTAAACCAATCTAAAGAAGAGAGAAATCTTTGGGGTCCAACAGTTCTCAGATTCCTGAATCTCAGAGGGTCAGAAAGATGCCTGTGGTTTCTGAAAGGAAGCACTGCTGATACTCAGTTTGTAAAGTACAGAAAGAAATTATCACAAGGATATCTTCTTTCTTTTCACTCAAAGCTCTCTAACACCTGGCCAGCAGGAATGGATATTGATCCTCACCTGCTCCCCCCATCCTTCCCAGTTAAAGCAACAAATACCTTTACTTTTGCAATCTGCCTTTTCAACCTCAGCCAGCTCAGCATCACAGCAGAAGGGAAGGAGAAGGTCCAGAGGAACAGCCAACCAGCCTGGAAGGGATGGGCCACAGTGGCCGTAAGACACCCTACAAGGGAGATCAGCCCCACCATGTGCAGCTGGGTCACCCCACGCACAGATTCCTTCGCAGAGGATGCAGAGAAAGGCGGGGGAGCGATGGGGGAGAAAGGGAAATGGAGCATAAAACGACAACCGAGGGTTTCTCCGTTTGGTTTTGAAAAGTCTAACAGCAAATTAAAACATAAATGGCAACCACTTAAGCAAGAGGAAAGCAGACCTCCCCCTTCCCCCTGCAAAGGTTGCTTTGACACCACTATGAATGAAAATGTCAAACCTTTGACATTGATTTGTCAGAGTTGTCACCCCCTCTCGGGTCCTCCCCTCGCCTGGCGCGTCGCCAGCAACAGATCCCTGAACTGGGTTCACAGCGGGGACCAGGCGAGGGAGCCGGGAGGGGGGAACAGCACAACCCCAGAGCAGGCAGGGAAACGACTCGTGCCTTCACGGTGATGCCTCTTCCTTTATAAATTAGTTAGGCCGCCGTTAGCAGATAAAGAAATTATCTGATAGCTGTCGAGGCAGGCGCTGCGAGATTGCAGCTGAAGGGACTAGAAGAGACGTAAAGAAAGAAAAAAAAAAGTGAACCTCACATTTCTTCTGCTTGTTGCCTCCTCTCTTTGAAGGGAAATCTGTTAGTTGTGCTTGGAGCTGAGACAGAACATTTTGGAGCCTAACCCTTTTTTTTTTAAAAAAAAAGAAAAAGGAAAGAGGGAATGCAGAGAAAACCTGAGTGTGCACGTGCCTGCACATCCACGTACAGCTGGGCAGAGCAGCCACAACTTCCAGCCACACAAAGTCCAAACAGAAAGTTGCAGAGAGAGGCAGCTTTCCTGAGCCCCAGTGGGAATTACTGATCTCAGCAGAGCCAAAGTGAGATCGTTTTGGCAAAGGCTAATGCTGCTTTTCCACACTGGAAGCCAAGGAGAGGCTTCAGGTACCGGTGAAAATTAATTGCGAGCGATTTCCAATTTCAAAGGCAGTCATCTCTAATTCCGAAGTGGATTTTCATCCAGGAACAAAGCCACGTCTGCTCTCATTACTTCCGACTCTCAACATTCCTGGACTTACTCCCATGCATGCTGGGGTGGGTGGAGGGGTTTAGGAAAAAACTCTGGGTCAGATCCTCACCCCCTGTAAACCAGCAGAGCACTGCTCATTTACACCAGCTGAAGGCTGCAGGGACACATCTCATGCTTTGTCTTCTTCAAAATACATATTTTATGAAGTATTTACATTTCAATAAACCCAGCGGGAATTTCATTTAAAAAAGGAAAAAAAAAAACCCAACAAATTAAAAAAAAATTCACAACACACACTCATCCTCGACAAAAACCCGAGAGATTCAAAAATTAAGCCAAGAATGGAAAAAAAAAAAAAGCCAACTCCAGTAACTTGTGCAGACCAAGTCAAAAGCAACAAAGACTGAGGGTAAAGGAACAGAAATGAGCAGTGCTTAAGAGGCTGGGTGACAGTCCAACACACGCTGTCTTTCGCCCTCGCGCTGAATTAAATTGTCAGGATTATCACCATAATGCTCTGTTTATGAAGGGTAACGGCAATTTGTGCTGATGGCACTTGCTGCCTTGAGCTTCAAGCTGCCTTCCTGCATCTTCTCAGTAATTCATCAGCTCCCTGCTCTATCCTGGTGCCCCTTCTCCTCATCCGTGTGGGAAGAGCGGAGGCCACGCGGCTGCGGAGAGGCCAAATCGCCCCCGTGCCCGTCAGGCACTCGCTGCCTTTCCTCTGAAGAGCGGGGTCAAGGAAGGCAAATTACACTCCTTTCTGGCAAGTCCTTTATCTGCAGGGCAGCACGTTTTGTGAAGAGCATAAAACAAACAAACAAACAAGAAAAGGCAATCCCCAGAGTTGTCTGGCTCCGAAAAGTGAAGGAAAAATAAATTCACATAAACCTTTCCCTGCTTATTCAGAGTCTTCAACATTCCTGAAGGCCATGGCCAGCTCAACAACAGGTCTCCTTAGCAGATGTAATTACCAGCCTGAGTGACACTTCCCTAAACTTGTTAAAAAACAACAACACTGGATAAAAGCATTAACATTTAAAATAAAAAGGAAGGAAATTTCCCTCTCCTTCCTCTAACACTACCAAAATATTATAAAATAGAAAAATAGAACTTTCTACTTGGAGTTAAAAATTCACAATTATGTGGGATTTCACCTTTAAATGTCAGTGCTGTTTGTTACATGAAAAAAAACCCTGTCAGCTTAGCCTTCCATGTCTTGCTGGTGTCTGCTTAATAGATAGTTACCTGGGATGATGGATGGCTCTTTGTTAGACCACTAAATGGCTCACAGCCTAGAATAAGCCTGTATTTACTGCCAACATTTGTTTGTTTCAAGGATGCAAAACCAAATTCGATTCCAAGCAGCTCCACCCGACAGAAACACAAGAAATAAAAGGGAACTAATTTGTGCATGAGTTTACAGGGCTCCATCAACACTGTTACAACACTGAAGGGACTCTGCTGATGTTCTCAAACGCTGAGAGACAGCAGAGCAGGGAGCAAGGGGAGGCACAAACACCCAGTTGGCTGCTGAGGAGGCTGGAGATCCTGCCTAGCAATGCTGAGCAGCCAGTTGTGGGTTTTCTCCACAAAAGGACCATTGTGCAAGCAGAGCTGGACTAAAGTCTCATCATGTGTCAGCCATCAGGTACCTGACTGCACACTGGGCTGGTCCTTACTGAGCCTGGCTTGCTCTCCTTGCTGTCTACTCCCAAGTCCAAGCTAGAGCTGGTTAAGAGGAGCCTTCCCAGGCTTGGAAGTACACCCCACTTTGGGTCTGCAGAGTCCACCCTCCCTTTTTGCCTTCCAGGACCACACTGTGCTCTCACTACTTGCCAAAGCCTCTCCTATTCCTGTCACAAGCCACTTAAACAACACATCTTGGTCAATTATCTGCAGATATGACCCACAGCTCCCCAGCAATTTCTCCTCCAGATCTCTCCCGAAGGGGCAGCACAGTCTCTGCCAATATGGTGCCATGCAGGCAGATGGCCAGGCAGCATCTGACAGGCTCGTTTGACTTGTGATCTCCACATAGTCACAATTTGAACCCAGGGCCAGAGAGAAAACAATGGAGTGCAAAGGATCTCTGAGTATCGTCTCCTCCCTGCCCCTCACCACACACACTCACTCATGCACAACCTGTCAGGCTGATGATTTTCAAACACTTCCCTCTTCTCCTTTTGCTAGTCTGGGGCCAGGCCTGGATCACAAGAATTAATAAATTCTTATTAAAACCTGCACGAGACACAGTCCCGCTGAAAGTGCCATGGAAGGTTAATTAGCAAGGATGAGCTGAAACTTTTGTTCGCGTTTCTGACTCACTTAATCTTGTGAGAAGCCAGCAAGCTGACATATTCTGCCTCCGAAGGCGCCAGGACGAGCAGGCTGCTCCCGCGGCAGCCAATGCGCGCCGTCCTCCCGATCCGGTGGATGTATTCCGCAGGTGAAGCCGGAGCGTTGTACTTCGGGAAGGGGAAGGAGGAATTAACAGGATGCAGCGTGTTAATTATAAACGAGACACCCAGCCCGCTCACCTGGAACAAAAGGCACGCCCCACACGCTGCACCTCCCGAGGAGCTGGGCTGTTTGTAACGCGCCTCAGCCCCGGAACCATCACTCAGCCCCTCAGCCACGGCAGTTTTTTGACGTGTGAACGTGACATATTGGCCAGCTTTCAGATAATAGGACAGTTTCCCCATCTCAGTGTCTCTCTCTGCCTTTTACATTTTATTTCGATACAGGCACGTCAGAAACCTGTTTGCTTCCCCTAAAAAAAACCCCAAATCTAATCAAATCTCACACCAAAGAGCGTCCAGGACTGCCCACATGGAGTGGGGAGCTGCCTGCTATGCATTTGGGAGAAAACCCACAAAATAAAAAACAACTAATGTCAATTTGGAGTTGGGCTAAACTGCTTTGTTTGGATTAAAGCAAATCATAGCTGGTTACAGGGTAGAATAAATCTAAGGGAGAGGAGGGAGTGCTTTCAGCAGTGGATGATACAGATAGTAACTGTCTTCCCCTGTCCAACTACCAGGCACCATGAAAACGTTCCTTAAAGACCCCCCAAATATAGCAGTGCCTCTCATTTACTTCACTGGGAATCAAAACTGCCCAGCCATTTGCAAGATCTGAGAAAAGGTGACACATTTCCCTCCCTTTAACCTCCCCCTATTCTTTCCCCCCCTCCTCTCTTTCCTGGAAAAAATGAACATGCACAGAGATACTGCTCAGAAATGAGCCCTCAGCAGTTTAACTGGAAAAAACCCAACAACCAAAGCCCACTCTAGTGTTTATACCTGTGCCCTCTGGCAAAGTTTCTACTGGCTAGAGGTGTGAGTAAGATGCTGTGAGCAATCTAATTGCTCCCTGCAGGTCCTTGCTCTTGGACACAGCTCTCAGGACAGCTGAGATTTCGCCTTCTGGACACACAGAAGTCTCCCAGGGCTTTAGGTAATTTGCACTGCGTTCTAACACTGGCAACTATATCTTTGGTTAAATTATATTAATATACAGATCTGGGAATTAAAGACTTCACTTCCACAGCCTTCTCTGACTAGCTGGCTGCAACAGAATCATTCTTTTTTTAAAAAACACAAAAATCAAATCAAATTTGTTACCTGAAGGGATGAGGTAGAAATTAAAAAGCTTTGTTGAGGCTCTGTGCCCTGTTCCTTTTACCCAGGTGTCGCTTGATACATGTGAATCTCTGGATCAGTTTTTCCTCAATTCAACTAACCTTTTTTTAATTATAAATCTTTTATAGAAATGAAATCTGCCTCATGCTCTCAGCCTCCTCTTTGAAACGACAGGCTGCTATTTTTAAGCTTCAATCCATCTTCCTTTGTTTCTATTTTTTTTCCCCAAGACTATATTTCTGTCAACAGCAATGCAGCAGAGTGGGGTTTTGTTGGGCTTTTTTTTTTTCAGGGAAAATCTGAACCATGCAGCTCTACTGGAAGCTGGATGCCTGCAGCTACTCAGCCCCAACCCAGCGAAGCCTCACTCGAAACACTCAGGTCACTGCACTGACACTACCGGGCTACTCAATGTTTAACATCAGGAATGCGCTTAAACTCCTCATGGAACTGCCTCCCCAGCAAGCTCAGAAAAACAGGAAGAGAACTGCAAGAGATGGCCAGGATCTCACAAAATCTGGCTTCTTGGGTGGGGAAATGGAGGGTGTTTCATCCCAGCCAGTGGTAACACCAGAGTTATTAAAAACAGACCCAGGCTATGGTAGCAGTGCTGTATCCTGGCAAAACCCAGAGCCCCAGTCCTGCAGTCAGGAACTTCCAGGTGTCCCACACCTGGAGGTATCAGCACCAAGACCAGCCAACTGCAGGAAGGTTCTGGACTGAGACGAGATTTCATCTGAGCAAGGCTGCACTTAACACACGCAGACACACGGAGCAAACCCACCTGTATGCTCCAGGTCACTTGAGGCAGGTCCAGTCCCCGTGCTGCTACATCCTTTAAAATAAATAAGGAAATCACTTTAGTAAAAATGCTTTGGAGGTATCAGCAGAGTGAGGAGTCTTCTGGGATGGCAACTATGTCTGAAAGCCATGCTGGCCAGGCAAGTGGGAATTTTATGTGTCTAGTTTGGGGAGAGATGGACTGAAGGTCAGAAATAAGATGGAGGGTTTAAAATGCAAGGATTGCTAACAGACTAATACAATAAAAAATGATCCACTACTATGGTCCAAAGCCTGGAGGATAAAAACACCTATTTCGGGATGATGGTGTTGAATTACAACTTTTGCTACAGCCCCTTTGCATTATATCTGAGAGAATCCACTGTGTAAACGGCAGTGACACCTTTGGTTCTTCAGTTCGTTTCACTGATGAAAAGAGATCTGCTCATGGGCACCTACTGCCCAAACACAGAGAGGCAGAATTAAATCTCTGAAAGGCAGCACTAGTTCTGAGCACACCTTTCTCCACAGCAAATCTAAGTACTAAAACCAGACTGCTTACGATGAAAAGGAAAGAAAAAAATAAAGGCCAATGGTCAAGATTCCCTGGCCTTGGGTGGAATGTCCAAAGACACACTGGTCTCTACCTAGAAATAATTAGTTGTTTCCTAGGTGATGGTCTGAAGTTGAGGAGCAGAGGACTTGCAGGTCACCTGGCCCTAAAATAAAAGGCCAATAAACAATTTAGCAGAATCTGCAGGAAGCTGGAGCACAGCTCAAGGAGACGGGACTTCAGCTATGCCTTAGATTTGCACCAGTCTGACTTTGATTTGGAGAAACAAAACACAACCACGAAGAAAAGATTCTGAAGCTGCTGTCAAGGTGTTATTTGATGTGCCAGCTGGTGAGAAAACCCATCAACTTGGAGAAGGACTTGAATGAGACCCTTTAGTTATCCATAGCCAGTATAGCTCCAAAAACATATCCCTTCAGAGAGAAAAGAGAGTTTAAACGCTGTCCAAAACGGAGAGTGCAAACACATTTCAATCTCCCTTCTTGATTTTCTGTTCATTAGTAATGTCCTCACATACTCCTTGGATTTTACATTCACCAGGCGCAATAGCAGAGCAGGTGTGCAGATTTAACTCTGTTAGGAAATGTTTTGCAACACATGTATCTTTTAGCTAGTTGCAAAATAGAATATATTAAGGACATAAGCAGGAGCTTAATGTACTAAAAATGTGTCAGCCACCCACTGAAGTGTTTTCATGCAACTCCCACACACGTTAAAAGAATGGGAAGCTGATGTTTTGGCAGCAAAGGCCTTCCCATAAGCACTACCCAGGCTGTTTTGTGGCTCCAACTGCAGTAAAAGAGGAGACACTTTCCACAGCGCCCACTCCGAAATAATGCACACTCGCGCTCCAACACGCTCGTTAAGGAGTGACTCGTTCCCAGAGTTGGAATGAACAGATGTACAAAAAGCCATTTAAAGGAGGTTGAAGAAAATAAATCAAGGGAAGTCGGAAGCGTGTACAGCAGTTACCAGGATAACAAGACTATAAACTCTGCAGCGCGATCAGACAGGAGCGCTGACGTCTGATTCCGAGCTGGCTGGCTCTGTTCTTCTACGCTGACAAGGCTTTGGTCTTTTCCTTTACTGTGCTCTTCCTCACACCCAGGAGCTGAGGAAAAGCTGTCTGAGGAGAGGGCTCTGACCTTGGGACAGAGCAGTTTCCCCAAAACAAACCAGCAGCCAGGCCACCCCTGTGGTCAGGAGCACCTCTAACAGGGGAAGGAATAGACAACACGGGCAGGAGCCATCCCTCTCATCCATCCAGATTCTTTCCCGGCTCTTCCAAGATACATTTTCTCAACATCTCAGCTTGGAAAATCACTGCCACAGACAGCATTTTCATGTGCATTTGCCCAAGCTGAAAAGGTTCACCAAAAGCCTCATAAATAGCCAGGAAGAACATTTTAAGAGAAGGCTTTCTCCCATCGGCAGCCTGGCATTCACGATCGCTTTCACAACGCCACCAGCTCCACTCAGTCGTTACTGACACACAGCAGCAGCTACTCTCCTGGGGTTTCCCTTGGCTTTCTTTCACAAGTCTCTTGGGATTTACTGGTAATTGGAGTGTTTTGCAAACTCTCAAAGATTCCTCAGTATCAGTCCACCGGTGTCTCCTCTAGCTCCTTTTCCTCAAAGACCCTGGTAGACAGGAGCAAGGTAGGACTAGGGTAAAAAGTTTGAGTTGATTTGCTTTCCTCTGCTGGCAGAGCCCTCAAGTTTCAACTTCTCAGAATTTTAGAAAAATATTTGTGGGTCACCTTTCCAGGAGATAGAACATAGCTCAAACAACAACCATCCAGTTTTACATTTATTCCACTCACAGAAGCACTAACCTGCTGCCAGTACTCTTTCAAGAAGCCCAAGAGATTTTCAACGTACCACTCTCCCCTCTTTTCCACTGCCTCAGACGGCACTCCCCTTTCCATGCGTGACCTCACACCAGCATTCCTTAATTACAGGGAAATCAAGGATATGACACCTCGGCAGGTCACTGCTGCCTCCTTTCCATGGGCAATGGAAGGGCAAATTCTTCAGTGACCATCTCATGGGAGCAAAAAAAATAACCTACACCAGTGCAATTTTAAAGAAAAGCCTAGATGCCAAGCAAACACGGTAACCTGAAGCCTTAACCATGTTCCTGCCCTGACTCCAACTGCAAGGCACACAAGGGCACAGGATCAAGGAACAATCCACATGAGGGATGCTAGAAAGGCTGAAATTTCTGCTTCGAACAATTCACGTTACCACCCTGTGCTTGTGGCTGGGGAGTGCAGGGGTGGGTGCAAGAGAATGGGGTACAGAGAATGGGGTACAGGGGGTGCATGACAGGGAATGGGGTGGAGGGGTGGGTGTAAGAGAATGGGGTACAAAGAATGGGTGCCAGGGAATGGGGTACAGGGGGTGCGTGACAGGGAACGGGGTAGAGGGGTGGGTGCAGGAGAATGGGGTACAGAGGGTGGGTGCCAGGTAACAGAGGGCAAAAATGCCACACCAAAAGTGAGTCCTGTCACTGCAGAAGATCAGATCAGAACCAACAGGGCCGCAAAAGTTTTGCAAGGGCCTTGGTTTGCTCGGTCCCTCTCACACAATCTAATTAGGGCAAAGGAAATTGCTAAAGTTGCTTTTGAAAGACACTCAATGGTGAGGTCTTGAAGGCCCTAAGCTTGACAATTGGCTGCCTACATGAGGCCTAGAAGTACAGATGGAAGGCAGCTTGCTCAGGTGCCAGGCTGTCAGTTGGATTAAAATGACTCATTTATTTACCAAAGAACCTCACAAAGTGCTTTAGCTAACAGGCAGAGAGGGCCTAACGGCTCTCCAAGCTGGGGAAGAAGCTCTCGCGCCTTCCCGGCCTGCCAAAAGTCATTACTGCCGAGTGTGGAAAGCCATCAGCAGGGTAGAGACCCCCGTCGGCAGGGTGACAGATTGGGCTGCGTAATCAGAGGAGGAAGGGGAGAGCACAGAAGCTGTCAGAGGCGAAAGCTCTTGGCTGGGGCCGCCAGAAAACTGGCAAGATGAGTTAGCGTGACTGAGTAAACAGCAAACAATCTCCAAATGATCTTTCCTCCCTCCCTGGAAGAGATGAACTTGTTTAAAAGGCACATCCCAAAGGAAGCCGCAAAGAACTTTCAGTGAAGGAGAGAGAAATAAATCTGGATGAGACCCTCTGAGATACATGGCCCTTTATTTTCTTGTCTGCCAGCTTATATTGTCTGGCAAAAATATTTTATGGACTATATTAATATACATATGACATAGAGCAAATTAATAAAAGGAACAGCAGGTCCCATTGCTTACTAGAGCGGAAAGATGGGTGGAGAACATGGCATAAGGGACAAGGGAAGGACGGCAACATTATTTGTGTTGCTCTTTTGTGAGCCAGGTTTCCAAATTTTGTGGGCACAAAACGTGATTTCACAGTGAAAAGAACAGAACCACCTTTCTGTGCAGTATTTTTTTTTTGCTGATATGGAGAAGAGCATCAGAAAAAGCAATGCCCTTAGAGGCAGGAGGTGGTCACAGAGCCTGGCTGCCCTTTGGACATCTGCGTTGGGGAGGCACCTGTAATGCGGGACTGGTGCAAAGTGTATCTCTATATTAAGGTGTCCATATGGTCCCCATTACTGTGGTAACAGGCCACCTCCTGCTTTCAATGCATTTGTCCTCCCAACATCTCTGTAAGATGGAACTGTGCTACTTTCCCCATTTTACAGATGGGGAGTTGAAGCACGGAGAGATTTTGGACACAGACACGCAACTCACTGTGCTTAACGTGCTGACCATGTGCCAGCTGAGCCAGAGGCACCGTAACCGTCAGGGTCTGCATCCCTGCCTTGCAGGAAATGCAAAGTGGCTTAGATTGAAGAGGAAAAGGGTTACCATAAATGTGTTACCTTACACCACCCTCTTCGTGCCGATCCAGGTTACTTCACATTATCTCCCAGTTATAACCATTAACTCCCATGTGTGACAGCTCAGGAGCAAACCCACAACTATTGCTGCTCAGCTGACATGTGGTTACTTGCCTTGTCACCCCAATTCCATGTTCACCTGCACAGAGTCTGTGGCACGGCAGGAAATCAAACCACATCTCCAGTGTCTCAAGAGGGGAATCCCATCCACCGAGATTTCTTTATCCAAATTCTTCTTCCTACCTTGTCAACAGTTGCACATTTCCTGACAGATTTTTCCTGTCACAGGCTACATTTTTCCTTCAAACCTTCTCACCCAGGAACTGATAGCCCAGTGATTGCAATGGTTCTGCTTTCTCTTTGTCTAAAATTGAGCATTTACCTTCTTTCCAAACCCATTAAATTGGAATTTCAATAACAAGACATGTACCTGACATTTCTTAGTTATAGGCAGCATGTGTATCCAGGTTTAGCTATTTATTTTTTAGACTTTACCAAACACTTTTTATCTTCAAAACAATCTACACCACTGAATAATTTAAGCTCTGCTCTCCTCCCTAGTTCAGACACTCAAGTATTTCCTCTGTATACAAGGAAACCAAGTCACAGTTCCACTTATGCACTGCAAAGATGCATTTTGACCTTGATCAAATCACTGAAAGGTTGAACACACAAAGCAGAACCAGAACGTAACAAGTAGAGTTTTACAGGTGACGTAATATATAATTGGGCAATGCTAAATCAAACACTCCCATATACATGGCACTCCTAGTTTGAACTGTGGGCAGAAAAAAGAGAAAATTCAGCCCCCCATTCTCTGAAAAAATTGCAACTGGTTTCCTTTAAGAATAACGTGCAGCAAGAACAGGAGTCATTTCAGAGCTGGAGAGGGTTTCTCAGCTCTAATTACTCCCGATCGCTGTAATTTACAGGTTTGCGGTGGGTAGAAATCGCCAAGATTCACACGTTTGCAGATCAACAGCTGCCACTATTAGAGAGCAAATCGTGCAGCCTTCTGCACCACTGCAGCAGCCTGTGGCCCCGGCAGGTCAGGAGCGAGAGGCAAAGGTGCCACCACAACCCAAGGGTGCCAGCAAACTTCAGCAGAGGACAAGAATTTCTCCCTCAGTACCCCTGAAAGGAGCTTGAAGGGCACAGGGCGAGGAGAGCAGAGCACGAGCTTTTCCAATGACCCCTTCTCTGGTTGGGCTCCCCTTCCACCTCTGCAGGTGGTTGTTTTTAATCTTGGGGTAGTTATTAAGATGGGAAATACCACATTCCATCCAATTTTCCTGGCAGTTACGGGGCACACTAAAAATCAGGACTGCATTCTACTGGCTGCATGTAGAGGGCAAGGTTCCAGCTTCAAAGGAACAGATTTTTCCAGACATAAGACCATGCAAAATACTTGGTGGTCTCTAATATAAGACATACATTCTTCCTGTATATGGTAACTCAGCAGAAGATCATATTAATAGTTTGCAAAGAAGGCCCCAGTCCTTACTTAACATGTGAGATGCAGAGAAAGGAGATGACTTTCCTCAAGGTCAGACAGTGAGCTGGAATTAGAGCTCAGTGCCAATGCCTCTGGTTACCCTCAGGGATCAGACAGGCCCATTAGAGTGGAGCTGCAAAGGGACTCCAAGTTACTCACAGTACACAGCAAGATGCCAGTCTTGGATTTTAGGAACTCCTGGAAGACCTCTGTCCTTTCCTAGAAGATTGAAAAGGAAGAATTAAAAGACTGCTTATGCACGTGACAGTTAAACATAAAGCAAATTAGCTAAGGTAACAATGTAACTGTGTCTTGTTCACTGGATCAAGTACAGATTCAAAAGCAAAAGAATTGGCGTCACAAGTGCCAGTCAGACTCTTCCTGCAAATAGAAAAATTGTGGCACACAGGTGTGGTCCCAGGTAGGAAGGCAGAGTCTGGGGAAGCCTGGATGCATTTGGTCATATCAGAGCAGCCAACACCTCCACGGTTTGCACAGGAGCACAGCCTGTGTATGCCAGAAAACAGGAGCTGTTTTACATGGAGAGGGGATCCACAAAGGATTAGGCAGCACCAACAGAAGCACTGGCACGCTTTGTGGGCAACACAGGCTTTTGTGGAAGCAAGCAAAGCTGGACATGTTCACTGCTGTCTGTCCAGTCACACGATGGGCAGGATGAGCCCATTTTGTTGACACAGCGATATAATCACATCACAAGAGATCAGCCTCATCATGTGCCCAATGGGGCATGCACACAGCCACTGCTCTGACTCTGGAACTACTGAGTGTCAGGGATGCTCAGCTGCACAGTGAACTGCTGTGGGACAAGTCTTCAAAGTAACAGGGCAGGAGAGACGGCCAGAAATCCCTGCCCAAGGGGGAAAGGAGGCACCCTCCCATGCCTTTCCCTTGTCCTGGCAAAGGCCACCACTGGAGCTGATGACACTGGGACCAAGGCCGTTCCTTCCCACCAGGGTCAGAGGCAGGTGCTCCCCAGCCTTGTCCCCATCTCTGCTCTGCACCACCACAACTCCTGCAGCCCTCACTCCTAACATGGGCTCAGGCCCACAGGCAGGGCCATCCACAGCCCCCACATCCCAAATTATCCCCCCAGAAGTCTTTGAGCCACTGAAGGGAACTGCAGGCACCCAGTACAGCCCCTCAGCTCCTTTCAAAAGCCTCCTGCTCCGTCAGTCCCCAAACCTTCCCAAGCACATTCCAGTTATTTTAACTAACAACTTTGGGGTGTGTTTTTTTCTTGATGAAAGCCACAAAAACTGACTCCACAACTCACATTACATCACAATGATATTTGCTATCTCTGAGCACCAACAACCAAAGGCCTCAGCAGAACCTGGTCTTCTCTTGCCAATATCACCTCTGCACCTACACTCCCTTTTCTGCTGGCCTTCCAAAATATCCTTGTTTCCATGTTTCAAGCCTTTCCCTAGAGCTCTGGCTAGGAGCTAAGTGAATGTCCTGTTACATTGATGATAGAGAAGAAACCTTACACATCTGACTCCCAGCTAGAGGTGCTGCTCTAGAAAAGAAGGGAAACTTGGGCCTTGCTGACACACTGAACCCTCTGCTGACAAAAATTAAAGAAGAGAGCATGCTGTATCTTGTTGACAATGACAGCAGCCGTGCTCAGCAGTACCATATGGGATCCACAATTTAGCTCCATTAATGCTCTTAATTTGAAGACATCAAGCACTAATTACACACTGGGTACTAAAAAGGCAAAACCCTTCCCCTGGTGCCAGCTACTTAGTGGTGTTCTGTTGGCTTAACAGCTGGTCAGGGTAGAGTTGGGCCAGACCAGGCCTGCTCACTTGCTCAGGCAGGCAGGTTGAGGAAAGGCCAGACTGCAGGGACAGCAAAGCACATGTTTCTGGTCTCCACAGGATGGGAATGAGTGAGAAAAACAATGGCTCTTCACCTCTTGCTTCATCAGAAGAGCTCTATTCATTTACCATCTCTGCTGTGCAGCTCAGAGTAGAGCGGCAACTCCCTCCATCACAGACCAAGGGAAGGATCTGGGGCTGAACTTTCACGGGAGGTCTCTCAGCTATTGAGAGAAACTCTGCAGTGACAGTTCATCTGACACTCTCCTCCTGGCCTCTCAGCCCTCTGTAGCAAGCTCCAACCTCTCCACTCAGGCCTATCTGGCTAAAACCTAAACCTATTTTGGGGTAATCAGTGTTACAATGCTATTATTCCATCCCAGGGAAAACAGCAATCTGTCAAGACAATGTTCTTCAAACCCAAAGCCAAACTGCTCCAGTCTCACCTAACGGGGGTAGCTTATTAAGTAATAATGTTTTGGGGCTTGGATAAGTTTTCCTTTGGCATTAAAAGTCTGTCTTGACCGCATGAGAGAGAACCACAGAGACATAAATGGTTTAGTGCACCCACTGGGAATAGAGAATGGCTGCTCTGCCTGTTGAAATACACATTTGCCTCTTCAGGTGTGTTTTTCAGCTACAGCTACCATGGTACTTTCCAGAAATGGGACAATATCCTTATTCTCATTAGCAGATGGAAGAGTGAGGCCCCTAGAGGTGAAACGACTCTCTGTCCTCTCTTCTGCCCTCCTCCCCCAAATAGCCACATAATAAATCATAGGGAATAAGGAATAAAACTGCGGATCCTGACATTTTGAGAGTGCTTACTTCCTGTTCCATGTCACCGTGCAGACGTAGAAACTGTAAGCTCACAGAGGAGAGGGATGAACGTCCAGGTTGTTCTGACTCTGACCCTCCTGAAAGGACCTTTACAAGGAGCTCGTGGTAGAATTCCACTTGTTCACAGCTGGAGAAAAAGATGATCATCTTGTGGCGCTTTTCAAACTGCAAGAAAAACAGGAGGATTGCACATGACCACTTCCAAAGGCCTCTCCCAATTCCCTGATCATTAACAGATCCAGGTGGTTTACACTTCTGGAGATATAATTATCTGGGAAAGGATTACAGAGTCTGACACCAAACAGTGAGCCCACAAAAGAAGAATGAGTACATGCTGCACAGGGATGTCTCTGCCAGCATGAAAGACACAACAGCAACTCAGCTCTCTTGTGGTTCAAGATGCACTTCAAAGCCCTGGATCTAATCCATGCTATCCTCGACAGAGAACAGATAAAGGAGTTGGAAAGGGCAAAGGGCTACTTAGTAATATAAATGCAAACAGAGTCTCACCTTGCATTTCTGCAGGATAAAAGCTGCTAACGTGACAAGCCTCAGTTTGCTGGGGACCATCATAACATACTGCTGGAGTGTCTCAGGAACAGCAAAGTTTTCCTGCTCCATGCAGTTCAATGAACTGCTGGCTTCCCTATCTGTTTGAGATGCTGGTTCAGGCACCTTCTGGATTTCATCTGCTATGGAAATGCTGACGGGGTCATTCAAGCTGATATCGGCCAGGCGTGTTACTCCTAAACCACGGGAAATGAGATAGGTGAGGCCCAGTCTGCGATGGGATGATGTACTCACAGAAGAAAACAACTAACACAATTCCAGGGAAAAGGAGTGAAGGGCAAAGACCCAGTGAGCCACCCTCAGACACTGACACAACCCTCCCACAAACCTCAGCCTTGTCAGGGCTTACCAGGCTTAGCTGCTGTGGACTCCACCAGAACCTTCACAAGGCACTACTTCAGCTGACTGTGCTGTTTTACATTACATAAATGTCTTTATGGACAGACAGCACTTGGCAGGCCTGCTTTTAAATGTGTGTGGAAAAATCCCAGCAGATCTTCACTCTGTCAAGAGTGCAGGAATCAGGAGGCCTGGTTGCGTTCCTGCCTCAGCAGCTGATTGCTTGTATGATACAGAGCAAAGCACACAACACCTCTCTTGCCATTAGCTTTTTGCCTTAATTCTGCATTTGTAAACGAACTTTCAGGTTCATGGTGACTTTGCAACGGAATTTGGGAGACATACGTGGAGACCATGGAAGTACAAACACTGACAGAAATTCCAGTAATGAAGGAAGTGCCATAAGCCAAAGAAATTAACAGGCATTATTCCAGTCCTGCAAAGGGCTTCAGACTGGGCTGTAACAGAGGCAGACTCAACCAACTATTCAGCAGTTGCCTGTGCATTATTCAGCTACAAGAGCCCCCATCTGTCCACAACCCACCTTCGGTGAGGGTGGCTGAGAGCAGCACATTCTGACGTGTCTCCCTCTCAGCGTTTAAAGCGTTGAGTATCACAGCCACATCCTTCTCAAAGCCCAGGTCCAGGATCCTACAGGAACAGCAGAGATGGTTAAAGGTGCTGTAGAAGGATAAAATCTTAATACTCCATGACATCTTTGCAATGAATAATTGTCCAACAATCTGTCCAAAGTGGGTATTTCATCCTAATCCCAGACATCTGGTGCTTGGCTGAGGCCACTGAGCACGAATGGCTTAAGATCACACTCTCTCTCATACTTTTTTTGAATATTTAGTGAATTACGCTGCAGAGGGTATTGTAATAATTTTCCATATCTAAGCACCTGGAAGTTTACCTGTCTGCTTCATCAATAATCAGCCACTGAGTGCAACGGAAATGAATACATTCTGTGGACTTGATGTGATCAACCAGGCGGCCAGGAGTGGAAATGAGGATGTTTATCCCTTTCCGTAATCTGTGCAGATTTAAAAACAAAAAATAAAACCCAGGTAAGAGGAAAAAAAGAAAGAAAAAACAACCCCATGCGGGTTAGCATGGAATAGGACCCAGAGTGAGGAACTGGAACCTACAGAGGTGGAAAGTGCCACAGTAAATTCAGGGACAGCACTTTTTCACTGATTAAAACTGAAATTTTTTGCCCAGCTAAAATTTATCCTTGATCATCACTGATACTGTGATACTCAGAGGCACACTCAGTGCCAAGGACAGGGTGGAAAGAAATATGAATAATAAAAAAAAATCGAACACACCCCAGCTAGGTTTTCTTTTCTAATTGAGTACTTGTTTTACTGTCAAGAGTAAACTTCTTTTTGTGTATGATTATATAGAGAGAAATGAAAATTTCATTTTGGATTACCAGCTTACAATTCAATTCTTGAAAAGAGAAAAGAAAGGGATTTTTAACACCAGGAAATCTCTTCTCCAGAAAGCAATTTCCCCCATAACAAACACTGTAGGCAGCACTTGGTGGTAAGCAAATACAGGTGTTTGTCAGGAGAGGGAAAAAAAAAATACTGACACAAGAGATCATCTTCTCAGAAGGCTCATCAACATTTTAGAAACAGATCCAACTGGGGGAAGTGAGCATTTCCCGCTGACCCAGCCACTGTGCCTGTGTAAGATCCAGGGGATCACAGCTTGATCCAAGCTCATCCTCCTCCCTCCCACTAAGAAAAACACTAAAGAAGAGTAACAGATAAAGGCTCTGTAGAGCAGAAGGACCCAAAATACAGTTTAAGAAGTTGGTTTCCTACCTGGCTTTTTCTGATTTTCTCTTTTCTCCCCCCATTAGCACTCCAGGCACAATCCAGGTAAATGGCTACAGAAAAGAAAACCAACACCAGCAATGACTCTTCTTAATAACAAGACAAAGCCTAATCAAAAAATGATGTTTCTTGGCAAAAAGAGAGAGGATGGGGCTGACAGCAGCATGCATGTGATGTGATCACAGCTCCAGCACTAAAAAAAGACTCGTAAGTCTCTTTTTAAGACTTATAAATTTGTAAGACTTATAAATAATAAGGAAGTACCCTATTATTCCAAGGAAAAATGAAGAGGGGGTGGAAATATGGATCAGATAAATAAATGATTTAAACACCTTCTAGCCCATAAGGTAGTCTGCCTCAATTACAAGGAAAGCACTATCATTTAATGATTTTAAAAGCCTTCTCATTTCTCCAGTCATTCAGCTGGCAAAGCAGTTCACCAAGTCCTACTCCCCATCTGAAACCCATCTGTCCAGTATTAGTTTCAGTAAAACGGTCCTTGTCACCACGAGAGTTTCCATTCATAACTCAGCCTGAGACAATGAAAGGTATTTCTAAAAACAAATGGCTGTGAAAATCAACTATGCTTGTTTATCAGCACATGTGCAACTAGGGTGCCATAATTAATCACTTAATTGCTCATGTAATAATTTAAAACATGCCACAGGGAAATCACACACTTAAACACATCTATCTTTAAGGACCATACATCTTGCCAGGTGCTGCATTTCCTTAAACCTCCAGCTGAATTCACAGGAACTGAAATTGTTTAGCCCCTTATAGGAATAAGAAGAACACAGAGCATTGAATCCTTACCTTAAGTAGTTTCTGGATTGTATCAAAACTTTGGAGTGCAAGCTATGGAAATCAACAAAAGAAAATGAGCTCTGCCAAAGTCTCTCTGGACTAAAAAGCTGCATTACAAATCCCTATGGCTCAAAAATCTGTAAGTTAATCTAGTTATGTATATCAGAATCCTAAATGCATCCTTAATTTTTCTTTTAGAAGCTGCTCATTAATTTTTTCTCTCGAACAATCTCTCTTTTATTACATTTTGACCTGTTCAAAAGCCTCTCTACTGGCTCAGCTCCATGAGCCAGCTCTCAGGACAAGAGAGACTTCTGCTGGCTTCTGTGAATGCCCCAGGGAGAAAACAGGCTACTGGCACAGATGATTTTGCTCCAGAGGAAGAATAAAAGGGAAAATTATAGAAATTCTGGAAAAAACCCATCATGAAAAGGAGATACATAGGGCAATTATCTTCTGGCAGCCCTCACTGTTCCCTCACCTGACCCACAGAGTGATTGCACCACTGGATCTTTCTATCTCTGCATTTCTTTTCTCAAAGGTTATTGCTTCCAATACAAAGTAATACCAATTGTAATTACAAATTATCTTCCTAAGCACTCTCAATGGCAGCCCTTTAAACGAGCTTACAGAGTTTCCTCCATGCTCAGTATTCACATGGCATCCTAAAGAAGCAGTTAAGTTGTTGCTGTAAAAATTTAAATAGCTTCAGAGCCTTCTCCTTTCAGGGAACAGAGCAGAGATATTGCACTGCAGGTTGCATAAAATATTGGACCCCAAATGAGATACCTGCAATCAATTCTCCACATGGAAGTTATTATCATTTGACATACCCAAAAAAAAAAAAAAAAGTAAAAGGTTGATACCCTCCTCTGACACTGCCTTTGCAATTGCAAATAATATAAATTAAATCGAAGAGTTCAATGGAGAAACCAACTCTTGGAGGCCTTAGCTTCAGCTTTCACTTATGGATTTGAAAAAACAGCTTTAAAAATGAAACGTTTGTATAAACATACACATTTGCAAAGCTGAATTAATTGGTTTTACTCATTCCCCTGTGTGAGTGAGGCATGAGGTATGCACTGAGCCACAGAGGTTCTGCAGCCTTCACAAAGATTTCCAACTGCAGGAGGAGAACTTAGAAACTCCTTCCTTCTTACTCTGGTTGGCACTGAACAAAAATGACAACACTGTGAGGGCAAGATCTCAGCAGGACTGACAGTGTTTTCTACCTTTGGAGTTCACCTTCCCTGGTGGACCCACAGCTACACACCAAAAATCAGAGTTCAAACAGACTGAGAAAGGAAAAGCCACCTACCTCCCTGGTTGGGACGAGCACGAGCGCGTAGGGCCCATCGCTGCGCTGCAAACACACAAGAGCAGGGCCTCTGAGAGAAGGCAGCACTAAACAGAGCCCTTCCACACCTCCCTGCTGTCAGCCAACACAGAGGATTCTGAAGGGCTTCAGTGCAAGTCTGCACGCAACATTTTAGGGTATTTCTGCCCCACAGCTTTTAAAAAGATCAAGTCTTTCACGAATCAATCCTGCATTGCCTTCTCCCTGCTGGGAAAGCTGCGCACAGTCAAACCCAACATTTTATTGCACACACACATTGTTTCACTCCTGCGTTCTGAGCTGCAGGGATGCTCTCCTGTTTGATGCCCAGCAACAACCTCGAGGTAGCAGCTGCAGGGAGTAACAATCCAAGATGGGCTGGAAATGCTTCAACCCTTCAGTCAGGATGATCCCTTTCCATAAAACGTACAAGATCTGCAGCAGCATTTTCTGGTGTATGATCCAAACTGGGAGCAATTATCCAATCCCACTCCATGCCAAAGATCAAAAACTTACTCCCCCTAAAGACATGGCAGTAACCTTTGTTTTCAGTTCTCCCAGCTTCCAGACCATTGTCTCTTCTGCTCTCTACCTTCTCCAAACCTGATAAGTTAGCCCATTTCCAATTTATCCTGCTGCATGGAGCAATGGGGAATGGCTAACATTGATCTTGTACCATCCACATCTCAACAGAACAGGAAAATCACATCTGTCACATGTACAAATAAAGAGGAACACGGACTGCTTGTATGGAAAAGAGATAGTAATGACTATGAGAGCTGGGTTTTATTTTTATTAATCTTAATGTCAAAAGCAAATATCTTTAGTGCTGTTGGACCTACCTGTATTTTGGATTCCATTCCTTGCAAAGACTGTACAAGTGGAATCCCATAGGCAAGAGTTTTACCTTTTCAAAAGCGAGAAAATAGAAAACTTTCCATTAAAAAAATATGTGGCAGTTACAACACTCCAGCAAACCAAAGCATCATTTGTCCCCCCAATCTTAAACTCAGCCAGAGTCTGGAAAAGTTTCTATTAAGTAGGAAGTTTCCAGAATGGAAGATAGACAGGCAATTCAACAAAGGGTCAATCAGAAAAGAGAGGTGGCGGTATCCCACTAAGGTCTACCTAAATAAATCCAGTTAACACACACTAAGGAAGAACAGTGACAGTCCAACACTGACCTGAACCAGTCTGAGATCTCACCAGGGCATCTCTGCCTTGCAGGAGCACAGGAATTGTTTGCTTCTGAACACTGGGTGACAAACAAAGCAGGGCAGGAAATGCAGATGCAACACAGGATAGAATCCTAAAGTTTTAACATGCAGTGACTGTCTCAAAAGTCTTTACCCCAAATTCCTCACATTCATCTCTGCTGTGCAGCTACATCAGCTGAGGTGATTTCTAAGCACAGCCACTGGATAGGCATCAGATGTGATAAATTCAAAACAGATGGGTTGTGATTCAAGTACCAAACCCGAAAGCAGGACTCCCTACAAACCCAACAGCAAATGGGACAACCCAATAGCAAAATGGTACTGTGGTCTTCACAAGCCAATTACATATAATAATTAGCTTTTAGGGGTAAACTGCAAAGTTTTTATACTGATTTGCTTACCTGGTCATGCTACATATATTTAGGACAGTGTTTATTGTGGAGATCTAGAGAGACAATAAAGAGAAGTAAAGGTTTTATTGTCAAACCATTCCTTTTGTTATTTTCTGTAATACAAGATAACAGCAAAACACAAAAGACTGATGTTTATTCTCTACATAAGCGCTCCAGGGCAACAGGATGTAAAGTTCCCATCTCCTCAAAATACCTCTTAGTTAATCAGACTTACACCATTGCTGGTTTTCTGTGGTTTTTTGGTATTACAGCTGAAAACAGTGAAGGGTGCTGGGACTGTGTCTGGGGACAGGTCAGGACATAGACCAGTACTTTGAGTGACAAAACCAGGTGAAGTACCAGCAAGCCTGTTCAGGTCACCACGAATAAAGGGGCATCTCTCAGCTCTCTGACCTGCCCCCCACCCAAAAATCCCCATGGTTTTAGGCATGTTGCCTTCCTGCCACTCACCAGATGTGGGTGGAGGTCCAGCTGGCTGAAGGAATCTGTAGTGAAAACATTTTCTTGCACCTGCTGCACTTCTTTTCTGAGTTAGGGGAAACAAGCAAAACAAAACACACATTAGGGTTAAAAATGATACAACAGCATTCTACATAATCAGCAATGAAAGCACATCTACCAAGCAACTGCTCTGCCAAGCAAGGGCAAGAATTCAAGACACTGAAAGGGATTTGTTCCCCTCCCATTTGTCTAAAATACCTCTGAATTTCTGGGATGTCTGGGTTGTTTTTAAACAGGCTGGACGTCTTAATGAAAGGTTTGTTCTTCCGGCTTTCATTCTGGTTGTCACTCAACTGCTTCTTAGGAACAGGTTTTTGTGATGAGCTGCCCTCCTCCCTCCTGTCAGCTTCCGTGGCCCCCTTCCTGAAGGTGTTTATGGATAATTTACGTTTGCGTTTCACGGGTGGGTTTCCATGCGCTGACTGGAGCTTCCTTTTCAGAGCACCAGATTGCTTTAAAGGGAACAAACAAACCAGAGTCATCAGTGACTGGGAGTTAACACACAAACATCAGCCCACAGCAGAGCCTTATTTTTGGAATCGTCCACTCCACGACTAAAGAAATCAAAATTGGCTTCTGCAGCTACACAGCTCCTACTCCAACAGATCCACCACCACGCCTGAGACTTCTGACACTGCTGAAATGCACACAACAATCTGAAGCCGTATCTAGTGCTCATCCCTAAAAGATTTCACTCAACTTCTCCGGCGACTGGGCAGAACATGCTTTAAAAGATTTCTCTCAAAAGCATTTTGAAGTCTCTGGAGACGCAGCAGAGGGCTGGGAGAGCATCACCCACAGCCCGTCAAAGGTAACACGGGGAGTCAGGGCAGCGCCGTCCGCCCGCAGCCCATCAGCTCCTGGGGCTCGGACCTGCCCGACCCCGCGACCCCCGCCCGGGGAGCCACCTGCGAGCCCCGGTGCGGGATCAGCCCCGGCTCGGCCGGGGGGAAGCCAAAGACCCCATTTAACAACTTGTCGGACGCTGCCTCCCCGCCCGGTCACGGTCCCGCAGGGTCCCGTGCCCCACAGCGTCCCCTGTCCCGCAGGATCCCGTGTCCCGCAAGGTTCCATGCCCCGTCCCCCAAGTCCCGCAGGATCCCGCGCCCCGCAGACCCCGCACCCCTTTCCTC
>VZTE01003369.1:924789-970320 GCA_013397775.1 Eulacestoma nigropectus
CCGGCGGTGCGGCTGCAGCACGGCGCCAGCGGGCTGGAGCCGCTGGCCTGGTCCGAGGACCACCGGGTGTCGGTGAGCACGGCCCGCAGCATCGCCGTGCTGGAGCAGCTCAGCGACGTGCACAGCGGCGGGCAGGACATGGTCATCCACCGCACCGCCGTGCCCGCGCCCGGCGCCGCCTGCATGCTCAAGGTGAGCGCCCGGCACGAACTCGTCACTGTGTAGAAGTATCTGAATGGGGGGTGGCAAGAGGAGAGCGCCAGGAGAGGTTCAGGTTGGGCATCGGGAGGAATCCCCTCGCAGGAAGGGTGGTTAGACTTTGGAGTGGGCTGCCCAGGGAGGTTTGGAGTCACCGTCCCTGGAGGTGTTCAGGGAACGACTGGACGTGGCACTCAGTGCTCTGGGCTGGGTGACAAGGCAGTGATCGGTCACAGGTTGGACTCGGGGGTCTCAGAGGCTTCTCCAGCTTTAATGGTTCTGTGGTTTTTCCCGATGGTGCCAAGCAAGAAGACAAGAGAAACGCGCATTAACTGATAGATAGCAAGCTCCACCTGAACATGAGGAAGAACTTCTTCCCTGTGCAGTGACCGAGCACTGGAACAGAATCCAGGGAGGGTCTGGAGTCTCCCCCACTGTGGTCCCGTCCAGCCTGACCCATCCCGGGATTCTGATCCCCCTCTTAGGGAGCTGCCCTGGGGCTGCCCCTGCCCTGCCCAAACTTGCTGCAGGGTCTCATGTGTTGATGTGTTTTAAAAGCACAAGGGAGAGAAAACCATATCCTAGTGATGTCCAGGGATTCTATAAAGTTCTGCAGTTTTTCTAAGCATCACTTGAGCTCCAGTACAGTTATTTCAACACATTTTTAAGTAGGAATCTTCCTCTGTTTTGCTACCTAAGCTGAAGGATTTTTGCAGCAGGGATTTCTGTGGCCTTCTGGGGAACATCTGACTTTCTACAAAGACGGCAGGTGTGGGTGAATATCTTATTAAATAGTACTTTTGTTGTTGTGAATCTGATATGATTTTCCAAAACAATGCTGAGTATATGGAGTGGAGTTGAAATATTGAGTATTTACATATTATGCCAGGTATGTTTAAGAGAACAGAAGTATGAAAAGAGGCTCTTTGATTCAGCAGACAAAAATTCAACAGCTGAGAGTCAAAACTATGCAAATTCACAGCATTAATGAAGCTGAAGTCTTTAGGAGTGACATTAATTAACCATTGGAACAGTGTAGTGTTGGTTGTGATTGGGGATGCTCTGTTTCAAGAGGGAATTAATTCCAGGAAAGCCTTCCTAAAAAATCAGCTGTAGAATTGTTTCAAAGGTTCTTTTTGTTCTCTTTTAGGTTGGCCCAAAGAAGGAGGTGGCTGAATGTAAGGAGAAGTTCGCCAGCTCAGTGGATCCAACCGTCAGCCAGACGTTTATGCTGGACCGAGTGTTCAATCCCGAGGGGAAGTCCCTGACACCCATGCGGGGGTTCAAATATTCCAGCTGGTCCCCGCTGGGCTGCGACGCCAACGGGAGGTGCCTGCTGGCAGCCCTGACCATGGACAACCGCCTGACCATCCACGCCAACCTCAACAGGCTGCAGTGGGTGCAGCTGGTGGACCTGACCGAGCTCTACGGCGAGCGCCTGTTCGAGGCCAGTTACAAACTGTGTAAGGCTGACACTCCCTGCGGGGAGCTGGGAGACTTCCCGGAGTTCCAGCGGCGGCACAGCATGCAGACCCCGGTGCGCATGGAGTGGTCGGGCATCTGCACCACCCAGCAGGTCAAGCACAACAACGAGTGCCGGGACGTGGGCAGCGTGCTCCTGGCGGTGCTCTTCGAAAACGGGAACATCGCCGTTTGGCAGTTCCAGCTGCCCTTTCTGGGGAAGGAATCCATCACTTCCTGCAATACCATCGAGTCGGGAATAAGCTCCCCCAGCGTGTTGTCGTGGTGGGAATACGAGCACAACAACCGGAAGATGAGCGGACTGATCGTGGGGAGCGCGTACGGCCCGGTGAAGATCATCCCCGTCAACCTCAAGGCGGTCAAAGGCTACTTCACGCTGAGACAGCCCGTGGTCTTGTGGCAGGAGATGGACCAGCTGCCCGTGCACAGCATCAAATGTATCCCTCTCTACCACCCCTACCAGAAATGCAGCTGTAGCCTGGTGGTGGCTGCGAGAGGCCCTTACGTGTTCTGGTGCCTCCTGTTGATATCCAAAGCGGGGCTGAACGTCCACAATTCCCACGTGACGGGGCTCCACTCCCTGCCGATTGTCTCCATGACTGCGGACAAGCAGAACGGCACGGTGTACACCTGCTCCAGCGACGGCAAGGTCAGGCAACTCATCCCCATATTCACAGACGTTGCTTTAAAGTTTGAGCACCAGCTGATAAAGCTCTCGGAGGTGTTTGGCTCCGTCAGGACTCACGGAATCGCTGTCAGCCCGTGCGGGGCGTACCTGGCGGTCATCACCACCGAGGGCATGGCCAATGGGCTGCACCCGGTCAACAAAAACTACCAAGTTCAGTTTGTCACCCTCAAGACTTTTGAGGAGGCAGCTGCACAGCTCTTGGAATCTTCTGTTCAGAACCTTTTCCGGCAAGTGGACTTGACGGATCTTGTACGCTGGAAAATTTTGAAGGATAAGCATATTCCTCAGTTCTTACAGGAAGCACTGGATAAAAAGATAGAGAGCTGTGGTTCCACTTACTTCTGGAGGTTTAAGCTGTTTCTCTTGAGGATTTTGTACCAGTCGATGCAGAAAGCCCCCTCAGAGGTCACGTGGAGACCTTCACACGAGGATGCCAAAATCTTGATATCGGATTCCCCTGGGATGGGCAGCACTGAAGATGATCAAGAGGAAGGAACTTCGAAACAAGCCAGCAAGCAGAGCCTGGGGGACACAGGCAAAGGTGTGGACATTGATGACACTGCAGAGGATTCTCTCCATCAGTCGAGTGACGCTGGAGGCCGCGAGCCAATGGTAGAAAAGCTGCTTGAAATACAGGCACAGATTGAGGCAGTAGAAATGCACTTGACACGAGAACACATGAAACGGGTGTTGGGAGAAGTTTATCTGCACACGTGGATTACAGAAAACACCAGCATTCCCACCAGAGGAGTCTGTGACTTCTTAATGTCCGACGATGGCTACGATGACAGAACAGCACGAGTAAGTGGCACCTCTGCTTGAGGGATTCCGTGTCAGTCTCTTCCTTCTCCCCTCCTGAAAATACAGCTGGGCTGGGAAAGAGAGCTGGAGTCATGTCAGCCTTGCCAGTCAGATTCTGTAGAGCATTCACCTTAAATTGTCCTTCCTTGATATTGTGAAATAGGAGGGAATGTAAATACAGATGTTGAAATTTGGATCAGGTACAATAAAGAATAACGATGCCTGAGTTTTTGCAGAACAGAGAAGAGGACTGGGGTTATTGTGCTGCTGTCCGTGGGTTTAGAACATGAACTGACTGAGGGATGTTTGCTTTCATGACTAAGCTTATTTAATCCATCATCTTTACACAACTAAACTTCAGACTATTTCCTCTAGTCAATCACACTGTGGTTCTAATGTTAAGAGCTGCAGTAGTCTCTCTTCTGAAATTATTGTTCAGGTGGTCCGTCAGGTCTTGTCACTGCTCCCTGAGCCTTCAGTGCAAAGATCAGTTCCAGAGGGTCAGAAAGTGGTTGTGTTCTGTGAGTTAAACCCAGTGGTTCAGAACTTCATGCAGGACATTCAGTTAACCAAGCTGACTGACTGCCTTTTTGCAACACACATGGCCAGGGCTTTCAGGCACACTGGCACTTACTGCACTACAATTAATGAGCTTAACTTAATGCTTGGCCACGATAGGAACTCTTCCCAAACTTGCAATGTCCCTACCAATGTCAAAGCCTGACTGCAAGGACAGTATCCTGACTGTTGCAATGTGCAGAGTAAGCATTTGTGGCAGGAAGTCGGTGGCCAGTGAAGCCCGAACAGGGCAGTGAAGTTCTCTGAATACAGAGGGGAGACAAAGGCAGCTGTGGTGGGAGCACTCTGCATCAGCCTCCCAGCTCTTAAAACTCAATGACAGAAATGGTTCAGGTGTCTCTGCACTTCTTTGTATGAGCAGAGAACAGTTCTTTTCATACCCAAGTCCTTAAATTACTTGAACTCTAAAAATCAGCCTTTATATTGCATCCAGAAAGACAGGAAGGAAGCACACATCCATCACTGATGTAGTGTGGTGTTCTCCCTGCTGGCATCACAGCCAAGTGTGGCCATCAGTAATTCACTGGGAAAGTACTCTGGCACAACTGCTGGGTTGTTCTAGCATCCAATTACTATGAGTGTAAGGTTTGAGAGGTTGCTTTTCTTATCTTAGAAGAATCTTGTTTGTTTTTTATAGCAATGAAAAGCGACTTCTAAACTGTATTTTATTTATTCAGTTTGTTGTCACACTTAAAAGGTCCCTGGGATGTGGTTTATATCTATTGAAATGTCACAGACAAATTTGATCACATAAATGTTCTGCTATAAACATTGTACTCCCAGGTGACTGCTGAAGACATCCAGGTAATTTCTGAACTGGAATTTTTTTTAGCACATCCACTGTGACAGGCATGAGGGAAGGCATTGCTGTAGTGGTCAGTGGTGTGACAGCAGTTCTTTCAGTACCTTTAAAATTTGCAAGGAATTACTGTTTTTAAGGTCTGTATCCCTTTACTGTGGGTCAGAAATCTTTAGGAGAACAAAAGGAGAATAAATGAATGCTTACTGGTACTTTGTATTTCTTACACTTTGATTTCTTGGGATTCGGCGCATTCCGCGTCACTCTGAAATCACAGCGAGGTGTTCCCAGCCTGGGCTGTGTCAGTGAGTGCCTCCTGTGTGTTCCAGGTGCTGATTGGGCACATCCTGAAGAAGATGAACAAACAGACCTTCCCCGAGCACTGCAGCTTGTGCAAGGAGATCCTGCCCTTCACCGACCGTAAGCAGGCCGTCTGCTCCAACGGCCACATTTGGCTCAGGTAACGGGCTCTTAGAGAGCTTTTCCCCTCCTCGGGATAATTAAACATACTTTAAGAGCTCACTAAACCACTTGTTAGCACTGGAGGGAAAAGGCATGAAGCATCTTATCCATGCTGCTGTTTTTTCTGTCCTCTTCCATAAGAGCCAGGGCACTGGAGGTTGGATTTGGTTCTCTTAGCAGGACAATGTTTTTATAATAAAATGCTTTTGAGCATCGTTTTTTTCCCAAGTAGGGGGAATATGTGGTCAGGGAGAAAGCAGGCAAGGGAAAATCAAGGACAAGTCATCCTTTGGAACATCACTTGAAAGAGAGTTTGTTCAAGCTCCTTCAGCATTTGAAAACAAAAGCAGTTTAACAAGAAATGATTGAGAACAGGCACATTGAGAAGTCAGACAAACTCTGGAACATCTAGAAAATGAAATCTTCCTGTACCAGTGTGGGGGGTACATGGAGATTGTCCCTGGAGCCTTGGCAAGTCACTAGTTTGTCACAAAGGAAAAACTGTGCCTAACAGGTTTTATGTGCTAGTTTGGATAAATAGCCATGGCCTTGAGGACACCCTGGTTCTTCCCTGTGCAGTAGGGCCTCAAGCTTTTCACCTCCTCTACTGTTTGCTAAAATTTTTTTGGTCAATGATAGATTGATTTTTGACCTTTCATTTTGGTGTCCATATGCAATTTGATACACTTAGGAAGTTTCATTTACCTGAACTAATAAATCATTAATTTTCATATTTAACGTGGTTCATTACTGCCTTTACTCTCAGAAAGCAGATTGTGAACACAACCCAGCCTCCGGTCAGGGCACAGGAGCAGCTCATAAAACAATAAACCCCCAAACCTCTTGGTAAAACTACTTGTCCTTTCACAGGTGCTTTCTAACCTACCAGTCCTGCCAGAGTTTGGTGTACAGGAGGTGTTTGCTTCACGACAGCATTGCACGGCACCCAACCCCTGAAGGTAAAATGTTCCTGGGGCCAAAAGGAGCAGGATTGGGGCTTTTTAACTTCTTTCTGCAAAATGGCTTGAATTAGTTTCACTGACTTTTCTCTTTTAGGTAGTTCCCATGTGAAGCTCTGCATTTCACAGTGTCCTGGTGTTGTCTGGGCATTAGTGATGTGTTAATTACAAACTAATGACTGCAGAAATTGATGTACAAATCCCACATTTTAATGAGAGCTGGGTAAACACATAATCTGTGCTGGAATACTCCAGCAGTTAGTTTGATGTTCAAGTCGAATATATCAGCATCCAGTTCTGCCAGAGGGATAAAGAGACAGGAACCAAGGACTGTGTTATGTGAGGGATCTAATTCCAGTTTAGAAAATGAGAACACTGCAGTTGTGCCATGGTGATCCTTTAAATTTTTTTCCTATACAGCTATGAGCATGTAAGGATAAAGCATGGAGTGTTTCACCTTGATTTTGTCCCCTGCTGAGGTGGAATTTAAACTGGCATTACTTGAAATTTCAGGGCAGAAACAGTTGGATTTTGCTGAATTCTCAGTCTCTCCTGCATGTGAATATATACAAACTGTCCAGGATTCCTGTTTAGTTTGTGCATCTCAGGTGTCATTCCTCTGTTTATCTTTACCTCCAGCTTTAAACAACTTCTTTTCTTACTTGCAGATCCTGAATGGATCAAGAGGTTATTGCAGGGACCTTGCACGTTCTGTGATTCTCCTGTGTTCTAGAGAAAAGCTGTGTCAAGACTGAAAGTATTTTCTCTACTGCATAAGCTCCCTTCAGCCTGGGAGGATACAGAGACAGGAACAGAGACTGCTGGAGGGGGAATACATTGTCCACAGCCCTGTACATAGAACATCACAGGCTCTACAAACTCCTAAAGGCTCTACAAAATCCTAAAGTCCAGAGCCCATTCCATGCTCCAGCAACAGGAATACACCTGGAAGAGCCAGTTTAAAGCTGTTTGGAAATGCACCCATGGAAGCCTCAGCAGCTGGACACTGACGAGGAACTGAAGGGTTGAGCACAGTGGGAATTGTCCTTTCTGCCTGACACCAGTGTCAATTCCCAAAAGCTGGGATGGGAACAGTGGAGCTGCCTCTTGAATGGTCTTGGTGCGTAGAGAAGGCTCCAGCTTGTAGTGCTCTCCTTTGCTTTTTAACAACACTGGCATTTGCTGTAGAACACTGAACTGTCCAAATAATCCGTGGTTCCAGTTTCTTGCCCAGAGAAGCAGATGCCAGTTACAGCCATATGAAAGATACTGGCCATTCCATGAATTCCACTGAAAGTCTAGAAGAGTAACTGCCTCAGAAATATTTCAGTAAGAAGGGTGATATTGACTGCCTGGGTCAAATAGGGATCAGTAAGGATAATTTTTAAATGTAATAATTATTAAACTAATAGCAATTAGCTTAAACACTAATATATATACATATATATAAGATTTCCAATGCTCTTAAGTCTCTTGCCCCACTTTTTTTTTCTGAGCTAAGTTCTAACTCCTTCCCAGCTTTTGCCAATCTATTTGCCTTTGGTTTCATTTAACCCTCTACCATCAGGAATCCTCTTTTCCAGAGAAACTCAGTTACCAAAAGCATTACCAATTAACACTACTGTCAATTAAATGGAGAGTCTCCCTCTTACAGCAGTTGAGTTTTGCACAAGTCTGAATCACTCCCAGCTGACAGCTTTTCTTTTCATAATAGCTCAGTAAAAACCCCAAAACAAACAGAACACCCCAAACCCAATCCCAACATGGCTGACATGTTCTAGGTAAGGCCAAGGAGGCTGGTGAAGCTGTTTGTGTATCCCAGACTGGTTTGGGTTGGAAGGGACCATAAAGCTCATCTCATTCCACCCCTGCCATGGGCAGGGACACCTTCCACTATCCCAGGTTGCTCCAAGCCCCGTCCAACCTGGCCTTGGACACTTCCAGGGATGGGGCAGCCACAGTTTCACTGGGCACCCTGTGCCAGGGCCTCACCCCCCTCACAGGGAAGGATTTTTTCCTAATACCCCTTCTAACCTTTTGAAGCCATTCCCCCTTGTCCTGTCAATCCAGGCTCTTGTAGAAAGTCCCTCTCCCTCTCACGTGGCCCAGCCCAGAAATTTATTTTGCCTTCTAACTGCCCTATCAGAAAAACCATCTTTTTTTGCCATCTGTTCTACAGAGAGCAGAATCCTTTTCAACTTCCTATGCAGTGTTAGAGGAATAATACCTCCCAAATGTGTGTGGTTAGTTGGTACAGTTTGTCTTGTTAACTTCAATCCATGCTGTCAAATAATCCTGAGTTTGTGTATTTCCATTCTGCAGAGTACCAATCGCAGAGGTGTCGCCCTGTGTGTGATTCCTGACACTTTCACTGTGTGGGAAGTGCTCTACAGCTGTTGAGAAATCATGGAATTGTGCTGACAGTCTCAGTCTCCCACCAGTGCATGTGTGATTGGTGCTTTTTTCCTCGATTCAATGACTATGCATATTTTGTTAATGTTCCTTCACCTTTAATAAGGAGCAAATTTTTTTCAGCAAACATTAAAGAAGTCAGCTGTCCTTCTGCTCAGTGTCTCATGCATTAAGCATGATCATGCATTGACTGAGAAGAACATTGCTATAGTAGCCTAGAAACAGCAGAAGCACATTCATCTGTAAAATAATTAGCCTTGTTTGTAAATATCCTTGGAAGTGATACCATAATTGTATTAAAGAAACGTTTAGTTTTTTATTGCTGTGCATTGAAAATTGAAATTACTTCAGTGTGTCTGCAGAGAAGGGAAATGTAGCTCATGTTGGTATCCAGTAAAACAAGGAGTAACCTCGATACCCAATGTGTGTGGAGTTTGGGGCCAGCTCTGGTACCTGGGACAAAACTTCCAGTGCTGATGGGGTTTGGGGGAACAGAACATCCATTTCCGTATGAGCTGAGCAGAGGTTTATTCGTGGTGGTTGAGAAGGCATTTTAAGTGGAAGCTGCAAGTCCTTGCCCTGGCACTCATGACTAGCTCATCAGTAAATGCTCCAATTTAGAAATTCTCCTGCCTGTGGGGAAGGGGAGGGAGCCCTGCAGAACCACGTCCCAGTGCTTTCAGAAAAAATCAAAGAACATTTCTTTGGCCGTGGCTTAGACACCATAAAAATATCCTGATCTGCTGAAATGTTTAAGTCTGGCTGACCCAAAGGTTCACATGATAACAGATAGATTGGTTCTTGCTGATCATTTCTGGCAGTTCTCTTGAATTTCCCTGGACTGAGTTTTACTGTTTTGCCATAGAGAAGCTCTAGCACACCTCACATTAACATTGCAGCATTAATGTTTATTTTCCCTGTCTTTCAAGGCAGTAGATACTCAGCCTGCCATTGCCAGTTTATTTAACCTGGTTTCAGACTGCTGGGAAAATGGAATTTTAAAGCCAACAATGTTGTCTTTGTCTGCCAGTGGAGATCCTTTAGCAAAAAGCTTTCACTCCTCACCCTGACCTGTTCACAACAGGTACAGAGGAATTGGAATTTCATTTTTGTGTAAACCAGCACTTGTCCCTAAGTGCATTTTTAACCAGAGTAGCAGAGCCCACCTCATTCAGTAACATTTAACCCCTGGTGCTGACCTGAGTGGGTTTGGCTGCCCAGCGAGTGCTGAGGCTGCTCCAGGAAACCTTTTATGCCTCAGACTTGTGATGGGCAGTTCTGGGCACACAGGGGTTGGTCCTGCTCCTGCAGGGCTGCAGCAGCACCTCGGGGCATTGTCCTACACATTGTCCTGATCAAACCTTGTCACCCCACAGGAAAGGGGACCAGGGGAGCAAGGAATGGGCACTGCTGCCAGATCCTCCTGTTATTTGCCCCTATCAGCATTGCCTCCTCAAACGAACACATCTCCTATCAGGGTCCAGTCTGCTTTGAGACACCAAGTGAAATGTTCAAAGAACAAATCCCACAGAATTTATCTCACTAAGTTCTTGCCCAAGTTTTGCAGGATACTACAAACAAGTGAATAGCTGGAGGTTCTCAACTGCTTCACCATTTGGTGGTGAGCACTGGCTGTTCAAGGACCCTCATCTCCAGAGGGAGAACAACATTCCAGCGGAGACTGAGGGTTCCTGATGCTCTTTTTTTTTTTTTTAAAGGACTGTGATACTTGCTCTTGCAGTGAGAATTAACAGGCAGAGATCCTGTTTGTCCAGAGCTAAGGTGTCATTGTCCTTGATGAGGAGCTTCTGATAGCATTTAAGATTTGCTGCTCATGCTGGTAACAGAGTTAATCCCTCCTCCACTGGGATGAAGAAATCCAGGGTAATCCAAGTTGGATGGATAAGTGAAACAGCTCTGGACTGTACAGTGTCTTAATGCCTTGGTGCCACATGCCATTCTTGGAACTCAGGAGGAAGTTTGGGTTCCTAAGGACTCAGTCTTGTGTCTCCAAATCACACCCCCTGCTCTGGAACTGAGGAAAAGGGACCTCATTGCTGCCTTTTACCTCAATTCACTTATGGCTCGGGGACTTAATCATTCAGTCACCCTTTTCTTTGGTGTTTCCTCATCCTCTTAATCCTATTGTGTATTTCTAGAGAGGAAATACTGTGGTTGTCAGTGCATACATAAGGACAATAAATAGTTTTTAGGAGAGAGGAGGAAGAAGAGCCATTCCCACTCCCCAGAGCCCTCACCACAGAGCAGGTTGGGGTTAATGCCATTCCCTGAGCAGCATCCAAGCCTCACAGGGAAAGGTGAGAGCAGGGAAATCCTTTGAGAGCTGCAGGGAGTCCCTGCAGAGGTGGTGCTGGAGGAGGGGGTCTCCTGCCTGGAGGTGTTCCAGTGTCCTTCCACCACTGAAGGATCTGGTGTCTGGAGCTGTTGGACACAAAAGTTTGTGGAACAGTTGGACAAACTCACCTTGTTGCTAAACTACATAATTAACAGCATAACTTATAGGGTACAGCACAACCTCCAGGCAGCCCTCTCCACAAAGTGTCTCTGGGAAGCAGAGTGATGGAAGATGTCCATTCCAGACCTGGGCAAAGCTGTACAATCAGTAACGTCTGATCCCTGCTGTGTTCCTACCACCTCCTCTTCACCTTGTTTTTCTCATTGCTCAACATTTGTTTTGCCAGAATAAGATGCTAATAAAATCACGCCTAGTTACCAAATTGGTTTTCAAGTGTTGCATTCCAATTATAAAAGCCTAATTCCTCCTTCCACCCACTGAACCTTTTTGGTATTAACAGGCTTTACTATGCAAAGTCATGCAGGGGCTGTTTCGTTTGCAGTAATTAAATGAATGTCAATTGTTTTAGTTGTTTCTGAGGGAGAGTTCTACATGAGTATTAGCATGTTCTGCTAACCCTGACGTTCTGCACTTCAGGCCTGCTGCAAACCCTTGGGGGTTGACCACTGACCTGAGACTCCTACCCAGACATGCCAAGTGCATCTCAATGAGACTGAGCTCTTTTTCTCAGTTTCTATGGAACCAGCGGAGCGGAACTAATATAGCATCCGCATATAGATGAAAGAATGAAGAGGAAAAAGGGCTTTACAGCTAAATTAATTAAGCAGATGTACCTGTCTAATTAAAGATGCACTGTCCCTTTTGTACCCTAGCTGCAGTACAAACAGTATTTAAATACACTCTCTACCCATTTCATCTATCAAAATATTTAGTAGGAACACTCAGATGAAGGTGATATTAGCAAGATGAGCTTCCCATGTATTATTAATAGAAGGGCTCCCAATTATGCACGAATGCTGCAGCACATCTTCATAGCAATGGCAGAAAACCCAGCTGCCCAAGCAGTCACCAAGCAGCACATTTGTAACAGGGAGGGCTGTTAAAGATGTCCTTGCCCAGCTGAACTCGAGGGTTTGTGGCTGGGCCCTGTGCCTGGGAGCAGCCTCTGCCTCAGCCTGGTGCTACAGGCTGGAATTCCTCAGCTCAAGAGGCACCAGGGACTCAGCCTGCTTGGATTTGGCTTTCTTAGATTTCAAAGACACTTATTCTGAGACTTTTAGAGCTGCCCTCAAGGCTGGAGAGTCCAATTCCCATTCATCAACACCCCTCCCCTCCCAAAAGTATTGAAAATTCTGACTTTAAATTCTCATAAAATAACACAATACCCCCATTTCCACCTGGACAACCAGGGTCTTTCCACCTGAAGTCACTCTACAGGAGCAAGAAGGAAATTTGGCCTGTATGTTTTTCATTTCTCCAGATAGATTTAGACAGACACAGCCAAAGACAGCAACAAAGACCCAAATCTATTGACAGCAGCAGGACCAGAGGAGTCACCTAAACCCAAAAGGCTTCTGGAGGCCTGTTCTCTCTGCCTGCACCTTTCCAGACACTGAGGCTTCCAGGAGAAACCTGAAGCTCCTCCCCACGCCCTGGCAGGGGGAATTCACACTCACACACAGGGGAGAAATAGGGGGAGACGTAACAGAGGCATCCAGCCCAGTTCTCCCTCCACAGCACAAACCACTCTCCTTTCTTACAGGCATTAAGGATGTGCATTTCCACAGCCAGAGTCTGAGACAGCCAGCAGCCTTTCATCAGAGATTTTCCAGGTAAAAAATACTTACCTGAGTATTCATTGCTGCCATATCCAGCCAGAGAAGGAAAAAAAACCCAAACCTTGGGCACCAACGTGCCCAGGCACAGCTCAGCCAGAGCAGCCACAGGCTGGGAGCTGAATTACTCCAGGAAAACAGAATTTAGTGACCCACCTGCTCCTGCAGCTCGTTATGTCCTTGACTGGGTTCTGAAAGTGATGAACCTGCAGCCAGTTTTCCACGGCTCTGGATATCCTGTCCAGCTGTTCGGAGTCTTTCTGCCCAGCAGAATGGGGGTGGCCAGTGCATCTGCAGAGGGGTTTGTCAGCACTTTTTAAACAATCTGAGTTAACACGGAAGTGAAAACTTCTGCTCCCGATCTCAAACACTGTGGAGAAAGTTCACTGCAGAGCTGGGAGCTTTGTTTTTCTCTTTGCTTTAGGGTTTGCTTGCAAGGACAGAGGGAGGCAGGGAGTGCCTGGGGGGTTTTGGTGGAGAATTAAGACACAAACATCTCACAGCTTTAATACTCCAAATTGGCTTCATGGGTCTTACATAGTGAAGACAAAACTACTATTCAGAAACAGAAAAAGATATTTGAATTAAACACAGGACTTCCCCAGCCACGGTGTTTCATATCTTGCATCATTAAAAAAGCCAAAAAACTTTCTCCTAAAGCCCAATTTCTTACCCTCTGTATTTCACTCAGCCTTGGTGAGCTTCAGATTTAACACAGCTTGGCTGACTTCCTCTTCCCTGGTGATAACCTGCCACTTCAGCAACCAGACTGCAAATATTACAGGGAAAAATTTTAAATCAACTCTCCCAGAAATCATCCCTTTTAATTATAAACTTCTAATTCTTTTACATGGAAGGGGCTTGATGATACAGCTTTCTATGAACTCAAAGACAACATAAGGGTCTTGGTCAGCATTGACATAAAAGGCATCTTGGTAAAAATCCTCCAGGGCCTTGACATTCCTGTAATAGATTTCCAGGCGCTTCTCAATATTTTCTTCCTGGTCTTTGGGGTTCTGCCTGAGCCGGGCCTGGATCTCCGGAGTGGGAGCTGGTCTGAACGTAGTGTGGTATCTGCAGAGGAGAAGAAATGCCACGGTTTCAGCTCAGCTTGAGGACACAGCAGCCATTTATGGGAGATACTCCCATCAGAGTCCCTTGGCCTCTTTCTGCTCTAGGCTGGGGTTTTAAAGCAAAGATTGGGAATTTCAGGGCAGGTAATCTGTCATTGCTGCCCTCAAGAATCCTGGATCCTCAAAGGCCAAGGGTTTCTCTGGAGGTGACACTGGTAGTGTTTATCTGCTCCCCACAAGGAGAAATCTCTATTACGTGCCCGGTGCTCCAGGTTCAGAAGCATTTCCAGATCTTTTACTTGTAATCTTTGATTCCTGTCTTTAAAAAAGCATCTAAAAAAGCCTAACCTTAAACTTTAACACAGCCCTGTGTTCAGCATTGCTGGGACCTTAAACGGTGTTTAAAGCTCTCAGACATTCAGTTGCTAATATCTTTATATAGTAGCTGAAGGTAAAAAGAGGTCAATTCACCTGAGATAAGTTTTGGTTAGTTTTAATTTTCCAAATGCCAGAATTTGGCTTCCCTCGATTCACAATTGTGGGTTCCCTTAGTTACTTCAGCAGGAAAGAGGATTCTCATCCTCAGAGTCCTGTAGCAGTGCCACAGCCCAGCTCAGCTGACACCAAAGGAATTCTGATGATGTCCCTGCATTGCCAAAGGCTCCCAATAATCTCTAAAAGTTCCTTTGCAATCAAGTGTTTAAATTCCCTGTTAGAACTGGTAATTCTGAGTAACTGTCTGCTCTGCCCTAACACAAAACCACTTTATCCCTCTTCCTGTACAGCCAAATTTTCTGAAACTTTTTGGGATAGATGCAAAACCAAGGAGGGAAGCAGAGTCTGTGTCTCTGCAGAGCTGCATCCAACGATGTGGACATGGAGTTCATTCCACATGGGAATGATGTAGGGCACAGCTGAAGGCCACCCCCTCCTCTGCCCTGCAGCCAGAGGGGCAGGCTTTACATGGTGCCAAGGATTAGACACAGCACCTAAAACAATTCAATTCACGGAGAATTTGTGAGGAACAAACTCCAGAGTGCGGGAGAGGGAAGCGTGTGAACTGGAGCAGACACTGAACAGCCTAATCCTAATGATAAGAAATGCAAAGATGTGGGAATGATTTGCTTCAGCCTGTTCCTTTCTGCTGAACAACCACATTGCTCATTACTCAAGCAAAGAGAGCAGTTACAGCAAATCACTGCTGCTGTCAAAAGTTAATGCTGCACTTCGAGTGAGATGTCTGAATAATCATCCATCACTTTGGGACAAATCCACTCTTTATGGTCTTAATCTTTGGGGGTTCAGGATTTGTTTTTGATGCAATAGGATGCGTTCAGCCTTTAGAAAAGCAAAATAAGGGTTTAAAATTTAAGTGTGGGGAATCATAAAACCAGACCACAAGTGAAGTTGTAAACACACGCCAACTCCAGCAGGTATTTGGGAAGATCAACTTATTTGTGACTTGTTCCCTGGAAATCAGGGGTGGAGAAGGCAGGAAAGCTGAAGGTCACTGGTGAGACAAGGGGATGTGACACCAGTGAGATGAACCAACCTTACAGTGACTCAGTGACTCCAACGAGTTTGCTCTACTGAGCAGGAAATGTATTAACACCTCCCAGCAGACAGGACCATCACAGGAGCCCGGGGAAGTAAAATGCAGCAAGTTTTCCATTCTCCCCAGATGGGAAGCCTTCAAAATTCCCATGGGAATGTCTGAAAACCATCTGCATTTAGGCAAGGTTTCAGACATCTTCCCTCAGCCTTATTTTACCAACCAATTTAGTTACCATTAAAATGTTAGACCTCTTTGCTGCTGTAGATTTCAGGCACCAGGATTTAAAACCCCCTGTTCTGAGGAGCTGCTGCAGCAGGAAGGTGGGTTGGTGCTACAGCAGCAATGAAAGTTTTAACTTTTCTTTTAAGGAATCTCTAAGCAGGAGTACAGTATTGCTGAGCTCCTTAGATTTCTAAGAAGTCTATTTGGTGCTTTCATCTCCCTGGCAGTCAGAAAAACGTTACACATGAGGCAGGAGTGCTCACCTCTCCCCAGTGACGGGATCAGTCCTCCGCTGGGACAGGCGCTCCATGATGGACTCGTAGGGGAGATTAAAGAAAAACACCCTGTGGAGAACACAACAATTAAGTGCATTAACATCCTGAGAACATCACTTGTGACCTTCAGAGGGCGAGTTAATCCTTACCCAAACGAAGAGCAGTGGTGGCAGTGGCAGTCCCCCCCAAACCTGCGGTGTCACAAACATGAGCACAGGATTTCTCTGTGGCTTCTCCTCATGTTTTGTTTGGTCTCCAGGCTCAGCACGGCAGGAGCTCTCTGGCACAGGGACTGTGTGTGCTCTGTGCTCTGACAACACACTGTGGGGGACACCGGTGGGGGAACTGCAGCTGGAGCCTCTCTCCGTCTGTCCCCAGCCCCTTTGCCACCCAGCACTTCCCTCTGAACTCCTCTGGATCCACTTCCCAACCCAACCAGCGAACAGAACCACAGTGACGTGCCCCAAGAGCTAAATAAAAAAAATCTCTGCTGTTCCTGTCAAGGACAGAAAAGGAGCTTTTCTGCCAGAATTATGCATTCCTCCAGTGCCCATGAGAGGGATTTTCCTCTTGCTGTTTCAGTCCACTTGCACTCCTTTTGCCCTTGTCTCCCCACAGAGTGAGTCCTCTGCTCTCCCACTCCTGCCCTGCATCCTTCAAAGCAGGATGAGTGGTAAGGCACAGCACGAGCCCCATGATGCTGCTGGCAATTCCCTGTCCCTTCCATCAGCACTGCCAGGGCATGGGGAGCAGCTCAGCACGGCTGGGCCTTGCTGGTGACACTGCTGAAAGGAAACATTAATGCTGAATGCTTCATTTGAAGATCAGAATCTGCAATTCCCATTGAGCCCAGGCAAGTGAGAGTTGCTCAGCATCTGAGAGAGGCAGCCCCACAGTGTCACTGGGGTGGGTTCCACACCAGGAACAGCTTTTCACGGGGGGGATGGAGCAGGATTTGCCAACCCACTTCACAGAGGGCACAAATGCCCTGACGTGGATGAAGGATGCAGAGCCAGAAAACAACATGCCCCACATGCACCCAGACACATCCCACTGTTGCATACAAACTGTTGTGCCCATCTCACATTGATTCCTCATCTTTTTGGTTCATTAGAATGGTCCCGTTAATTTTAAATTCATGTTCAAAAGCTCCTCAACAGCAAATTCTTGACAAGCTGCTGAGCTTGAGCAGACACGAGTCCCCTGTCCCCCAGCACTGGAGACAGAGCAGATCTGCACAAAGACCACATTTAACAATTAGCTCAGAACAAAATAAAAAATAAGGCTTCCCTTTGAACCTATGAAAATAATTTTTCCCAATAAAGCACAACTTGAAGGCTGTAAATACATCTTTCTTTACAACACACCTTCTCCTGCTGCTGCCTTCAAGGCCAGGCTTCCTGTTTTCATTTTTGTCTGCTTCTCACAGGAGATACTGCGTGGTTTAGACATTCACCAAAGGAACATTTTACACTGACTGGGTGGGATCAGACCAGATGAAAGGCTGAGCTTTACCTTGGCATGCACATAGCAGATTACTAGAATCCTTTGTAGGATTTAAAGTTATGAAAATCATCTCTCTTTTCAAATGTTTACAGATAATGACTTCTATTCACACTGTGGTAACAAAGTAACAGCCAGGAATAAAACATTCAAGATCTTGGAGATTCCAAAGACAGGAAAAGAACAACAGTTTCAACACTCTTTTATCCCTTACACTCTTAACATTTTGTTTTTCTTTGTTTCTGTTGCCCAACAATGGCACAAAAACGTGATTGTCAGAACAGGTAACATCTGATGATATGTCTCAAGATGAATATTCTAGTAGAGAGGAACACCATTTATACAGTCATGATAATTGATACGGCTTCCCATTATATCCTGAGATAAACAAATCCACTGAAGGATTATAACCTGGCATATCAAGAAAGCTTGTCGGAATTCATAGTTAGGAACACAAAAAGTATTATGGTATTTGAAACAGAAGAGCCGAAAAAACTCCACTTAAAAAGCTGCCAACAAAATGAACTCTGAAAGCCTTGTCTGAGACTCCCTTCTTTTTGAAACAAGATGCTGCTTATTATCCAGTCTGGTGTCACCATTAAAGAGGAGTGTAGGGGGAAGCTGTGGGAGGGTGCAGACACCCCTGCTAATATGGATTTTTTTCCCCCACACGCATTGTGTAACAGCACACACAGAATTCACTGTACAGCAGCACAAACTCCCAATCCAAGGGTCCTTCCAGTGGAAGGTGGGATGCCTTACCCTGCCACTCCACACATCTCCCACAGATAAGAGAAAACAACATTCCCCAGGGCTGTCAGTTTAAAATCGTTCAGAAGCAGGGAAAAAAAAAGATGAAGGGGAAAACCACTGACAGAACTACAGTCTAGACTTAAAATACTTCCAATTAGAAAGCTTTATTACCATTTTGAAGGAGACACATACCCCACACAGTCTATTATGCAGCCCCAGGAGGTTTACTCACATGAGTAAAGCCTATTTACATGGATGCAGGCTGGGAAGTGTTAGCCTTGGCTATCTGATACATCTCCTGCAGCTCCTCAAGGTATTTCTGAGCAACATTTGGCCTCTGTCCCTCTCTCAGGCTGCTGTGACTCTGATCACATAACAAACCTGACCCTCCAACTGCCCAGGTAACACATTTATCGGATTTCTTTTGGAAATCCTCATAACACAGAGGGCTGCACCCATGACCTTGATCCAGCAGTAACTGGAACAACTCCTTGAGAGTCCTGGATTCCTCTCCAAGCAGATCTTGGCCCCTTCCACACAGCGAGTGTGGTTTTCTCACATAAATGCATCCTCTGTAAAGCTCACTTTAGGAACCAGCCAGGCTTTGTATGTTGTAATGTGTCACAACTCCTATCAAGGGGAAATATGAAACAGATGTCATCAGAATTGGTAGACAGGGAGGCGAGGAAACACAGCCTCGTATCAAAGTACACGACATTACACTGCTGGATTAGCATCCAGCACAGCTCCTCTTCCAGAGCTCCCAGTTCAGCTGCAGGAGGGGAGTGGTGTCAGTCAGCAGCAAGGTGAGGGGAGGGCTGGGCAGAGGGGCACCAGGAATCCTCACTCCTGTGCCACAGGCTCAGAATCTACCTACAGGCTACCAAAAATCACTGACATCCAGCTGGAGACTGTGGGGAAAACTTGGTGCAGCCTCTGAGGTCTCTGAGGACAAACATCCCCCTGACTCCCATCTAGTGAAACCAAGGGATTCCTAAGCACAGCTCTGTCCTCTCTCCTTTGTTCCATCTCCCAGGAGAGGGATGTGGGGAAAGGTCCAGTCCTGTCAGCTTTTGTAGATAATAAAACCGTGAACACAAATGTTAAGAGGCACAAAAAATCCGTGTGTCAGAATCCTGCCTCTCCCTCACTGTACTTGACATCGCTTATCTAATCTAGTGCAGCTTCCAGATACATTAGAGAGATTAAATTCCAACAAATTAATAATGATGATGACACCTTCACTGTGTACCCAGTCAAATGAGAACTTGCTGCCTTTGGATGGCGATGAAATGTATTCCAGCCCTAACAGCTGGAATATAACGCTGTTTTCCTAGCAGCCATCTGGCATTCCAAAAGAGTATTCCAGCCACTTCTGCCTTCTGGCTATTCAGACTGTCATCGAAGGGCCTGGAGCTCACCAGGGCATCCTGATGTTCCCCTTGGAAAACAGAGGGAGGAGAGGGAAGAGGAGGGGTGGCAGAGGAGTTATTTCACCTCGGATCTGAGACAGCATTTTCGGAAAAATGTGTCCCAACCACGCCATAAGTGAAGGAAGGATTTGTGACCTACACAACAGCATTCGGCTAATCCTGAGCTGCATTTGTTCCAGATGGCAACCAACCCACTTAATCCAAGTTATTAACAACTGGCAGTGCTCAGTGCTGTCCTCACAAGAATTTATTTGGTGGTGGTTTTCCTGATTTCTGGATATAATGACCCTGACTTCAAACACCTGTAAGGGAAAAATTACGAGTGTTGCTGTACGAGAAGCAGGTGCTGTGTGCCTGAATCCTGGAGTCCCTGTGCTGGGGAATAAGGAATGCTCCTGCTAAGGACAGTCCCTTTCCAGGATGGCTCCGCTGCCCTGCCAGCTGCCTTCACATCTCCAGAGAACTGAAGCTCTGCCTGTGAGCCAGGTCCTGTCATTTAAGCACAGCTGCTTTATGAGGCTGACCTAGATGGATCCAGATGTTGGCTGTTCTAGACCTGAGCTATTTACTGGGGTCAGATTCTCACCCTTGGCATTTCCCATTACTTGGAGCTGCTCTGGATTGACACTGGTGGAGTGGAGCCCAAAGCCAAGCCCTTTTTACAGAACTGTTGTCTGTGAAATTAGATCTATACCAGTAAACCAAATTTATACCTTGTTTTCATTTAAGGATGTGAAGACAACACAACAGGATCTCTGAGACAGGATCCTGATCCCTCCCTGGCTTTTAAAAACAGACACTACTGACGTGCCTGTGGCTATACCAGGGCCTGATCAAGCTTTGCAACAAAGTCAGGATGCTCGAATTAAAACAAAAATACACCACCAGCCAACACTGGGCCACTTTTAATGCAGCTTTTAAACTTTTGAGTTGAAACTGCAACTTTAAAAATAGTAAGCTATTAATCTTTCCCTTATTTCCTTGACTCCTATATATCTTCTCCGTCGCAGGCAGGTACCAGCTGCCATATTCCCATTCTTCACGCTCTGCACTCCGCAAAAAAAAAGAGGCCCCTGCTGGCCAATTCTTGTTTAAAATTGTGCATAATTGATAGTGGCAAATCTACCCCAGCTGTGTCTAAAACCTCTCCAGGGGCAAGAAAAACACTCTCTGTGACTGTCATTAACTACTAAATTAGCAAGTGCTCCTGGCAGTTTACAACGTACCACATCAGTCTGCTTTAAAATAAAAAAAAAAAAAAAAAGAGAATGTGAAGATCAGATGCCTGTGAGATCTCAAAGTTACAGCAAACTTTGCTGGCAGAACTTTGACAGACCCTCAGGTAAATCAGAGCAAAAAGAACAGGAAGGAGAAAGTGAAGGAAAGAGAGAGGAAGGGACACGAAGTTACCTCCTTTTCCAGGCAGACAAATAGAAAACGTCAAATTCAAGGCTACAAATAATTGTGCCTCTCATAAGGCACAGAACATCTTACTCCATATGGAGACATCAACAGTGTTCCTGATGCTATGGCACAATTCCCCACGGAAAACAACTCTCCTGGAGGACTCTGTTCTGGCAGTGCAACAGCTACAAGTTTAGTAATTGAAATACAAAGCTGAGGAAGAGATGAGGCCATCGAAGTGGAAGGATGCAGGAGGTCCTAAAAGGCCACCACAGGTACAATCCTTGTGTGATCCCTGGCACAAACACAAGCACATCCCTCTGGTTCACAGAGCAGCCAAAGCAGGCGGGGAAGGAAATCACAGAGTTCTCACAAATGCATGGAAAAGCCTTGGGGGGCATCATGGACTGAACTGGCAGAGGGACAAAACCACCTCTAGAAACTGTCCTGAACTGCATAAGCTCTAAGACTCTAATTGTTAAAACTGACCACATTATTTGGTTTTAGAAGTTTCCAAAAATGCACAAAACTGTACAAACTTCTGGATTTTACAAGCCAGACAGGAGCAGGATGGCAGCTTTGGTCAAGGCACAAAAAACATCTGCATTGCAAAAAGGTCTTTTCCTTGGGTAGCACCACTGAGTGACCACAACAATATGACAAATCAAGTTAGTGGTCCAACTTGACAGGTACAAGGAGGTTCAGATTTGAATCCAAGTACCTAGTTCCAGATAAAACTCTGACCATTTTGTCTTTGTTGACTTTCCAGCCAGAGATACTGACTTGGATCAATCAGTTCCCCTAAAGAATGTCCCCTTCCCCAGGGTATAAAAACACCTTGAACCTGAAACCTTGGCTACGCCTCTTCTCAAGCACCGTGGCCCAGACACAAGATCCCAAGCACGTTACACTTCCACAATTACATTCTGCATCCCCAAATCCCCTCTTAAAAATTAAACCTGGTCACACAGATCCCATCTACCTTCTCCCCAGGCTTGTTCAGGGGTCACTGCAGCTCTCACCAGGTGTTTTGCCCATGGGTAACCAGAGTACAAAGGCTCTGCTGAGGCTGCACCACTGACTGGACATGAATCACAGTTTATTCCTTACCCTAAATACTCCTCCTGCATGTCTCTGCAATGGATAAAATGATCCTTATCTCTTATTTATGGAAGGAGCTGTTGGGAGGTTTTATTCACTGATTTCTTTCAAACTCTGGGATATCTTCTGATGAAAGATGCTTGATTCTATTTTGGGAAGTAATTTCACCCTCTAGGTTTCAACCATAAGGGAAAATGCACTGCATAAACACTAAAACACAGGTTAATCAGCACAAGTGTTTTGCTCATCGAGCTCTTACAGTGATTCATGGCATGACAAGCTACTTCCAGACACTGGATCTTTTCAAATGGATGCATTTGTGCCCAATAACTACAAAAGGCAGCTAAATGGGGCACTATTCCCAGGACATGGCTGCTGGCCAGGGGAGTGAGATGAACAACATCTTTCGTGGCTGCAGATGTTCCTTCCCCTCACCAGCAGTGCAGAGTAATGACTCTGGTAGATGTTTTCCACCCTCCAGCTGGATGAGCTGGGCTCCACCAGCCCAGACAGCCGAGGTGACAGGGTCTCTCCTGTGTCCCACCCCACCAACCTGGTGGCTCAGCAGCGTCCCAGCAGGTGCCACACCAGCTCACACAGGGGGAACAGGCACTGGTGCCTGTCTGATAGAACAATGGGCTGGGTCTGGAGCTGGATTAAAGCAAAGCAGTTCCATGGATTCACAGCAGCAAGGAACCCCAGGCCTTTGGGCAGGCAGAGCCCTTCCAGTGGTCTGCAGGACTCAGGGCTGTGCAAACCTTACAGAGCACAGTGAAAGGCACAGAGAGACACAGAAAATGTTTTCGTAGGAGTGGCTTCCATGCATTTTTAAAGCTTCCTTTGAGGAGGCAACATTAACTCTTTCCGTGTGTAATAAGTGGCTTGGATGCATTAATACCTCTATTCAAAACTGCTTTACATTTCTCCCCTCGTTTCTATTCTTTGCCTCCTCCTTACTCTCAGCTGTTATTCCAGCATCTTTGCATTCCCCCTGGAGTTCATTCCAGCGGTGCTTTATGAATCACAGAATAAGATGGCAGCCAGCAGTGCTTTAGAGGAGTGTGGCTGGCACGATTTCTGCCCTGCACAAGGTTAATCAAACTCCTCCTCAGATAATCCACAGCCTCTGCAGCCCCAGAGGCCCGAGGTCAGGAACCCGAGCCCTCGCCCCCAAATGCAGGTGTGTTTCCTCAGATCCCTGCAACCCTGCCCTGCAATAATTAGATTCTGCAAAGCAAATCTGGAGTGGAGCAACAACTCCATGGTTAAGCACCAGCAAACTCATCTCAGGACTGATGCCTTTGCTACCTGTCTGCAGCTTTGCTCCAGCACCTCCTGCTCCTAACAAGGAAACCTATACTTTTTTTATTAAATAAACTGAATCAAATTTAGAGTAAATGATGTTTAACCCCCACCCCCAACATTTAAACACTAACTTTTGTCGTTAGTAAGATATTTGGTACGTAAAAATAAATAAAAGAACTGACACCAAAAAAGTGTATGATTTGGGGGCAAGGGGAGGGAATAAAAGAATGGATTATAATGTGTCATTTTATATATGTGTCAAAGGAAACCAATTTCATAATAGGGAATAAAAATGCCCTGTTTAAATACTGTCAAATAAATCCTCAAATGTAATAGGGTTCACTTCTGGGGAAAGGAAAACTAAATCTGATTAAATATTAATGTGGCGTAGTATTAATTAAGAGAGAAAAAAGTCCATCAAGAGAACCCCAATATGTTTACTGTGTCCCCAGGAAGCTGGAAAATTTCACAATCAAGTGTGTAAATGTTCTAAAAAAGGGTCCTGAATATTTTATGAATATTTGTCATAAAACAGAAATAATAACCACTGTGCAGAGCTATTAGAATTAATATTTATGCTGCCCGCCATGAAATATTCATGGGGACAGAGAAAGGGGGGCCCGTAAGACAAGAATTAATTTACATTGGGCTTGGTTTACCCGCTGGCTTGATGTTTAAAGACGGCTTGACAAGGCTCCATATGAATCCGTCAGTCACTTGCAGCGGTAGGTGGGGTGAAGGCAGGGGAGGCGGGGGGGGAGCGGGTCCAGGCTGCTGACAGCTCACAGATTGAGTTTCTGACAGCCCTTAAAAAATCTAAACGGCCCCCCACCTTTTTTTCCTTCTTCCATTGCCCAAGGCGCTCTGTACTGCCACCGTTCATCCGATCTCCCCTTCCATCTGCTGAAATTAAGGAATTAATGAGCGCTATACACTTTACAGCAGGCCCCAGGAATGTTTACTGGTGATTAAATTATAATGCAGCCGAGCTGTATAATTCATGAACCAATTAAAGGAAGTGTTAGTTGATTTGATGGGATGAGGACGTACAAAAAGCATTTAACTAATAGGGAACCGTGGGCTGCCGGGCGCTTTGGCTTTCTCGGATTACGCGGCTAATTGCTCTGCTTTATAGGGCTGTCACAGATAGCCATACATATTTCATTGTTCTCAAATACTTCAATTGTTTGCTTTCGTGTTGCTGCTGTAATATGTAGAAGCCCAGCCAAACTTCAGTGTAGTTAAAGCACTACTCTGCAAAAGCAGGTTGCTCTGGGAGGAGGGAGGGACGAGAGGGGCACGAGGAGAAGGCTGGCTGAAAAGGAGTAACTTAAAGCCTCAGAGTTAAATGTCACTCAGCAATTACATGATTAAAAGGTGCAACATATGATAGTCTTTTGTTTTACAACTTTTTGGACACTAATATTCTATGCTGACTTCACCTCGGAGAAAATATCGGTGCGCTGAGCTGCTTTTTGTTTTTCTAATACTGAGGAAGGTGGAGAGGGGAGTATACTAAAAAAATCCAGCAAGGAAGAGCTAGATTGCTGTGGTTATCAAGAATAACATATTGTGTTTAAACTTAATGTGGTTTGATATTCTAAAACACACGGGAGATGAAGGAGGTTGATTTCCCGACCGGGAGAATGCTCGGTGTCTAATTCAGAGAGCTGCTGAGTCCTGCGAGCTGCTCATCCCAACAACTCCAGTTTGCTGCACAAGGAATGGGGGAATTTGCCATTCCTGCTGTTTCACAAAGCACTCCCCCACAGCTGACAGGCCACAGGGTTTGATGAAACAGATTCTCTGGATTTGAAGGGGCCTATCAGTCAAGTTACTCCTCAGTCAAAACAGGCACGTTCTTCCAGCAGTGAAATCCCCAGCCCACATCCAGAGGTATTGCTGAAGAAATTAGGGACCATCAGATAAACATCACACACAGGCACTATTTTGTGGTTAGACCCTGGAATCTACTGAGTAAACAACAAGCTGGGTGAATATTGGATTTCTGCAGCTCAGTGATGAAGCCTGCAGAACTCCACGTGTCCCTGACAAGGTGTTTTGTCACCCACCTGAGGGACACTATGGTAAATCCTGACTTGTCTAATTTGGAGCTTTCCATTCCAAAGTGTTGTACAAACACCAGCTCAGCAACTTCCAAGATAAGTTATCATGAAAAGTTTATAATCTGGTTCATCCCTTTCCTTGCACCTGTTCTCTCCAGGATTTGGGTTTGGAAAGCAATCCCTGTGGAGTGCCCTCCACCAGAAAAGCAGGATGTCTTTGCAAGCCAGTGCAGGTGTTCAGCAGGGAGGCAAGAGACCTACATTCAGTGAATACTTACATTTTTTTTTAAAAAAGCAGAGCAAACCTAAGTGGCCCCAGAAAGAAGGAGCATTTCCCAGGGCAGCACTCAGATTAGCAGGCTCGGGGCAGTTTGGGTGGAAGAAATAATTGGGTTATTAAAGAAAAAAGATTTTTCATATAGCTTGACACTGATGTTAAAAAGATACCGTACAAATAAAAAAAATTATTTTAAATAATCCCCTTTATTCAGGACTACCATATATTGATAGTTTGTCCCCAGTTTCTGGGTTAAGTGATGCAAAACTTTGGCTTAACACATTTGTTTAACAGGAAGGCTCCGAAATAGGGATAATGACACCAGTGACACAGCAGGAAAACTTGTCATCAACCCACTGGGAGGCTGAGTAAAATGGAAATTGGATTGCCTGCTCTAGAAAATAGAAAGGTTAAATTGTCTGGGAGATAAAGTTGATCCTAAACTCACCTAAGTGGGCAGTGCCTCGGGTCTGAAATCTGACTTTCCAGATAATCATGGGGACAGTTCTACACACAACATGTGATCTTGAGGGGCTTTGAACTACCCATTGTAGGATTAAATACATCTGCAATTTGGTAAAATCCATTCAATTACATTTCTGACATTCAGCACCCGGGACAACAGCAAAGAGTGCTCGTTAATAACAAAAACAGTGTTTGTGCAGACAAACCGAGCTCAGACTCTGTCCCAGGAACAGTAAGCAGCAGCAACGCGGGCATTCCATGGGAGAAAAGCAGAGGTGAGAGCAGGCTCAGGAATCACTCTGTGCCAGTGATTGCTAGCAGGAAACGTCAGAACTTGGCAATGTCATGGAATCAGAGGCACTGCGGAAAGTATTTTCTTTGTATCTTTTGAAGTGCCCTGGATACAATCAATCATACAGAAAAAACCTCCTATATTTGGGTTCAATGTGGAAAGGGCTATTTGCATTTCAATATGTTCAACTTATCCTGCCAATAAAAACATGGAATCATGAAGAAGAGATCAGGCCACTGGAGTGAAAAACAAGAGATGACATCCTGCAGACCTTTCAGATAAAACAACTTCTTGTTTGCAACATTTCTGTTGACGTCCCAATATTTCTGAATGATTGGGTTTTCAAATGAGATCAGTCAGCATGCAAATAAGGAAACAGGATCAAGACATCTCCCATATCTGATTGGATAGAGAAATTATCAAAAGACCCTTTTTTCATATCAAATTTCCATCACAAAAGGTCAAACTTTCAACTCCCATTACTTTTGCTAACTGCATTTCACTGTGCCTGCCAGCTCATTGCTGCTGCTGTTTCAGAGGAAAAACAGGGAAGTAACAAACGATTCCATCTTCTCCCACATCTGTCAGACAGGATGGACAAACATTTTTTAATCTTATTCAATTTTTCTCTATAGCCCTCAAAATCCTTGCAGCCAAAACATCCCTTCTAACTTGATTAGCTATTCCTGGGTTGTTTTTGTTTTTCTTACAGGTTCTCTCCTTATTTTCTAGCCCACAGACTGACAGAGCACCAGCTGCGTTGCCAGAATGTTTTGTCCTACAATTTGGCCATTTAAAACACTTTTTGATATGTGCTTTCCTAAAATATATGTCCCTGTGTAGTCTGGCTGGACTGCTGCCTAAATAGACAAGTAATGGATGTTCCAGAAATGGCCCAAGACTCAAAACACTCAGCTCACACAAACTCAGAGGAGTAGCTCAGCACCCCGAGGTGCCATCCACTGCTTTTCAGGTTTAAAGCTGAATTTTGAACAGTAGGGATAGCAAGCGGGGCAAGCACAAGAAAAATGAATTCATTAGTAAATTGGCAGGACTCGATGTATTTGTTGCTACTGGTCCCATAAAAATTCTCCCTCAACATTATTATCATTGCAACATATACAACCCATCAGATCAGTACCTAGAGATTTCTGTTATTCTGATTTTCTCTGTTGTTCTTATTACTCAACAACTAAATGCTTCACAAAGCCATTTCCTACAGAAATATTTATGTTCCCAAATGTTTATTGGCCCCTCTATCATGATCGAGCTTTTATGAGCACTCTATACAGAACTCTGAATTAAATACATAATTCCTGCTCTATCAGATCTTGGCTCAATGCTGTGTTTGTCTATTTTACACAGCCAGGCACTGTGGTGAACCACACAACACCTAATAGAAAATCCAATTTATATGGTAAAGATATTTCTATCCACACTGACTGTGTGGGCTGGTGATTATAGGAAGCTAATGAGAAGGATGGAGGGTTTAAATTCCATTAAAGGCTTTTGTTCTTTGTGCTGGTTTTCCTGAACAACCTCTTCCAGTGATTTCTACACAACCATAGGCTCTGAACCATCACAGGCTGGAAGGAGATGGAGGAAATGGCACACAAGTGCTTGCTTCACAAGTGCTCCAGATCACACAGGTGCCCTCAACAGCTCAGCTGCATGGAATAATCAACCCTCAATCCCTTGGAATCTGCTCTTGCTGGCAGCTCTGAGCCATGACCACTGATCAGATCAGGAGCTGTTCTCCCTTACTTCCTTCATCTCTGATTTTTCATTTTTCTTCTCTTCTCCTGTTGACCAGAAGTGCCTGTGGTGATTTTTCAGTCTCTATGTAGCTACTAAACTAAAATTTTGGCCTCTCTACCAACATCAGATCAATGTTCTCAGCTTTTTTTAACCTAACAAATGCCAGATGCAGAATACAGGGAGACTTTGTGCATATGAGTTCTTGGGAGTGGCCGGAGCTGTGCCAGGGGAGGTTTAGGGTGGATTTAGGAAAAGGTTCCGCCCCCAGAGGGTGGTGGGGCACTGAACAGGCTCCCCAGGGAATGGGCATGGCCCCAGAGCTCCAGGAACATTTGGACAACAGAGGATATGGTGGGATTGTTGGGGTATCTGTGCGGGGCCAGGAGTTGGACTCCCTGATCCTTGTAGGCCCCTTCCAGCTCAGGATATTCTGTGATTCTATGAAAATAACAGTGAATATATTTTATCTAGAAGTCTCTGCTCTTCACAAGTCTATTACTATTGACACACTGATCACCAGGCCACTTAAATGGATAAAAAGTCATTACCTGAAAGGTTAAAATCTGTAGTGTTCTCTTTTTTCCTGAGACAAGTCTGGTCAAAGGTATTTTGAGGATGAACTGAGGATTTCAGTCACTAGGTAAGGTCTGGAGCTCACGGGATTTAATAATGGGCTCTTCAGAGTAGATGAAGAAAATATAAAAGATCTGCTGACTGGAAACTATATTTGACATTCAGATACATTCACAACTGAGGTGTGGGATTCTAATGATGAGTAACTGCAGAGTAAGTTATTCACTCTTGGATTGACTGCACAGGCAACTTTTAAACAGAGTGATTTTTCCTCCAAAAGATACTCTGGTTCAAACAAGACTCTGTCTGTTGTGAATTACAATGTGTTTGGAATTAATCAGACAGAATCTGACACTTAACAAAAAAGAAAAAGATGGATTTTTCTTCTTAGAACTGTTTTAAATAAAGACTCCTGTTCCTTAAAAGGCCTAACCACTTTGCATAATTGTTTGCACCCAGAAATAAACTGAAGGAAAGGGCACTCGCCTCCACTTGCAGCTTGCACATAACCAGGAAAATGTGAAAAGCTGAATGTTTATATTATTTTCTCCTTAATACAATACAGACTCCTGTCTAACACCATAATGAAAAACCCCGTTTACAGAATCAAATCCTCTGGTTCTTCTGAGGGCAAAACTTCCAGGCTACCCAACAATTAAGGAATTTCCAAATGCACAGTTCAGACAACCACACAAACTCACCAGCACAGACTTCGTGCACCTTGTAAGAATGAGGCCTTTTCACAAATATCAGCCCTTTGCAGAATGTTTTTTAAGGGCGGGGAGGAAACCAGAACAGGTTTTTGTGTCGGCTTCCAGGAAAGCGCTTACACTGCCATTACCATAAATCACCCCAGAATATCCACAGTGATAGAGCACCTTTCATTAAAAAAAAATACTGCAGCTCCTTTCAGAAGCACTGCCACTTGCCATTTCTTTGAGGTAATCAGATAGCCGTTAATTAATAAACCTGTCAGGTGAATCGTCCTGCTCTGGTCATCATTATCCATTCTGTAACAGAATCCTGCTCTCATCACTGCTATCCACCCCATAGCTTCCAGCTCAATTAACTTAATGCTATGCAAATGAGAGGCTCTCCTCATCATTAGCTTATAGCCCACAAATGTTAATAACATAATTGGGCCTTCAACAGGGTAATTAGACACGATTTCTTCCATTAGTCTTACAAGGCTAATTATTGTTGATAGGAGAGAGGGGATGAGTCCCAGTGCTGCATGCAAAGAGGGGCATCTGGTTAAAGCAAATATAGACAAAACATCAACAAGGTAAAACAACAGTTGAGACCCAGAGCAGGGTCAGGTAGGGGTGGGGGGAAGGACACCAGCAGGAGAAACTTAGGAACCACTGGAGAAATGCTCTACAAGACAACTAAACCCAAATATCCAGCCTGAAGCTGGAGCTCTCCTGCCCTTAGCAGTGAAACAACGTGATGCTTAATAAATCCAAGGAAGGTCCTCTCAAGCTTTTGCAGACAGGGCAGTTGGGAAGCTGTGCTGATCAAAATTCCCAGGTTTGAGATGCAAATGTACAGCCATAGAGGAAACCTTAAGAACGGAATTCATTCCTCCACTTCCCAGGTCATTATGTCCAACCTTTTCTCCTGCCACCACCGGGTTGGCTGTGTTTGATTGCTAGATTCTTCTGAGTAACAGCTACTTGCTGTAAGAACTACAGGAAATGGTCTCAAGCTGAACCAAAGGAAGCTTAGATATAAACAGGAAAAAAATTCTTCATGGAAAAGGTGGTCAGGCATCGGAACAGGCTGCCCAGGGAAGTGGTGGAGTCACCATCCCTGGAAGTGTTCAAAAATGTGTGGATGTGGCTCTTGAGGATGTGGTTTAGTGGTGAACATCGTGGTGGTGCTGGGTTGAAGGCTGGGCTTGATGATCCTAAAGATCTTTTTGAACCTTCAGGATTCTGTGATTCTAATTACTTAACTGGAATACCTGAATTATTTAATAATCACAAAGCAAAATGCATGTCAGAAATTTACTCACAGAAAGTCAATAAAACCCTGGATTCGGTCCAATGGACTGGCAGTAATATTTCTAACAAAAAAAAAAATATGGCAGCAAGTTTCCAAATTGAAATTATATTTTGGCTGGTGGAATGAAAGCTGAGGATTTGTTCCTGTGCCAGTTAATCCTGTGCATCCATGGAGGTTAGAAATGTTCAACTGGAGACAAAGTTCTGTGAGAAGACTGGACTTCTCAAAGGAGAAAGCAAACCTTACAAAAATATGGCAAGTTGCCCATACCCACCACCACTTAGCTTCGACAGTTCAGTGTCTTGTTGCGAAGTGTTTAAAAAAAAAGTCAAACTGAAGCGTGCACAAGACTCCAAGGCTTGAGAAAACACATTATTTCTTGATTTTGTATCTGTTTAACTTTGGGGCACATTCATGGCCAATATGAATCCTTTGATTTCACTGCAAGTATGTGAGGAGGAACTTTTCCTATAGACTTGTCCTGAAAATCAGCTTAAACTAAGTTCACAGAAGTAGCAGCTTTTACTAGAAGGTTAAATGAAACCATTACTCTTTTAACCTACTGTACCTTGACCTTTGGTCAGTCTCTCAACAGAAGAGGATTGTTCACTCAGTGAGTATCAGTGGGATATTAATCAGCATTCATGTCAAAAGAATGATAGACCACAATTTTTTAAGAATTATTTTTATCAAAGCATGACAGTTACCTACTGAGCTAAGAGATACAGAACCTGTTAGGAAAGGGAAATGTTTAAAAGCCTCTGTGGAACAGATAACAGTCTTTCATAAAATGTGTTTCAAGACTTACAAAGGACAGCATTCTATAATATGGAATTTCGTAAACATAATGAATTTAGGGACAGAAAATACGATCCTTGCGCAGCATAAAAGCCCTGGGTCACCTCTTACACCTGAGCCAAAGGAAGCCAATTTACGTGATAGTGATTAATACATTTATGTATTAATCAGGTGATCCAAGCCCACAGAATCAGATCCAGTGCATCTGTCACACATCAGGGATCATTCCCACATCTTTCCTGCAGAGTAAGCTATGGCAGGACTCAGTTCCCCTCTCTTAAATTGCCCCACACTTACTAAATTTACTCACTAGAAAATTCTGAGCAAATATCTTGTTCCAAGGCAAACAGCAGTAAATCCACGGATATTTTAATGAAGATTACACTTTCTAATCCTCCTGGTAATGACAAACCAGTCTCCATTCAATATGCAACATTACTTGTCAGTTTTAATCACCAAAACTGTATTATATTTGCTACAGACTGATGCACTTGTCTTCCCAGATCTTCACCCTGGAGAACTCGAGCAAAAGCAGCACAAGGCCTGTTCTGCTGATGGTTTTCTGCATGGACCAATTTTGCCACACCAGCTCTGAATAAAGCCTTACTCTGGGATTAGTCCCAGATCCGAAGAGATCATTAAATCAGAGCACAGCTGGCACAATCCTGTCCACGTTTTTACCCCAGAAATCCTGAATTCTAGTGATTGTGGAGTTCATAAACGCAGTTTTAACCTGTACAAGATGTAAGGGTGGCCTTACTGCATTTATTCAGGAGAATAGTCAGCCAAATTTTGCTACCACACTACTGAAGTAATCAGCAAGATATTGACATGATTGGGAGATGCTGGACAACCCTGGCCAGCCCTCCTTTCCCCTCGTGCTTCCTCAGCCACTAAATATCTTCATTTACAGTTCTCACACATGCAAAACTCTCCTCAGTTTTATCTACACGTGTCCTCTTACCAATGCAAAGTAAATGCATTGGTTAATTAAATTAAAATGCTTTAATATATGAAGATTTATATATGAAGATTTCCTCCCTCATTTATTTTTCAAGTTTTTCTGGTTCTAGGCAGATCTCAAAACCAGTATCTTCATTACAAAAATGCTACAAAATCAGCCTTGCATGTGCATGGTTCTTATTTGTGTGTGAACTACTGAGTTAATTAAGGTGAAATTTTGAAAATGACTGCTTTAGACCGCGAGGAAATAGTCAGAATTGACAAAGCACATCATATTTTACCCTGTGAGACCAATCAGCACTGCACACCATGAAATGCACTGATGGTGCATGACTGCAGCCACAGCTTTTCCTACATACCCATCTTAGCAGAATTGTTGGTTCAGAGGGACTCTGTACCAGAGAGCCTTGAGCAGAGCTGCAGGATGACCCCTCGGGGCAATGCCACAGCACCCCCAGCACCTCCAGCACTGCTGGATCCCAGCCCAGAGTCAGCCATGGAGAGGGAGACGAACAGAGAGCAAACTGAGACACCTGAAGGAACCCAGGAGAGTTCAGTGAACCCTTGGGGATGCTCCAATGTGTGAATAAAAACTTCAGCAGAGAGAGGGCAGAGGGGAAAAGCACGGGCCAGACTTGGCCACTGTTTAAATGATAACACTTTGATTTCCATGGCTGTTTCATTTCATTCCTTAAACAAAAATCATGTCTTAGGTGAATGCCCTGAACAACCTTTGCTGATTTGTAGAGATTGGTATCACGAAGTTGTCATTGGACTGAGAAATGACTGGTTTGGTTTGTCTTGTCTAAAACTTGCTACCAGTGCCAGAGACATCAAAAGTACCCTGGACTCTACTGCTTTGACAGAATTTTCCCTCTCCAGTTTGGTGCTGAGTTCAGAAAGGCAGCCTTGATGTTGGTGGCAACGTCCAGGAAAAACAGTTTCAATGTAAGGACAACCAGGATAGAAAGTGTTCAGGTTTCCTAATGTTTCCTCATTTGTGAGAGATAGGCACTGCAGAAAAATCTCCCTCCTTTCGGCAGCAAAAAGAACGAAAGGGTTGTGCATGTGGGTTTGGGTCCTTAAAAATAACAATAAAAATAAAAATATTAACTTAGAAGTAGAAGCTTTTCTTCTTTCTCTTCCTGGAGACTTTGGAAGCTTGCTGAGATCAGAGCACTCCTTAATTGCTGTATCCAGGATTTCACCACACAAACTCCAGCCATCAAAAGGAGCCTGTATGAGATGAGGTAACTTCTAAAAATAATCCCTCCCTCCCACAACTGAAGCCAAATATACCTCCTATTCTTGTTGGAGCAGAATCAGCTTGTGACAGCAAATGCAGCATCCTACAGAAAGCCCATAGAAAGATTTTAAAACTGCATTTGATGTTTTGCTATTGCTGGCTCAAGATGCATATTAATGCTTCTCCCCAGGAGAGAAAGGCTCTTGTGGGACCAATATGGGTCAGGCAGAATGTGCAGCAGAAGTGACATAATCTTTTTATTGCAATCATCCAATTTTCTATCTATTGGATTATTTAAGGGCAAGAGCTTCTATTTAGATTATTGTTAGGAGGGAAGACAGAGCACAGTCTGTTGAGGAGGAGAATGGAGGATAAGCATTCCCCACCAATGGCTAAACCTCAGAAATCTGAATAAGGATCTGCTTCCACTGGGTTTGTGTGGACAGAAGAGTGTGAGGGTGAGTTTTTGCACTACATGCAGCCCCTGGGAGTGCTGAGCAGAGCCCTCATGCCAGAGGACACGTGAGGGAATGGGAGATTCCCGGATATATTTTTCCCATTACTCCATGCTCAGTGATGCCTCTTGCACTGGAGGCAGATCAGGAAACAAAAGTAAATTACTTAATTACAATCTTGCCAATGAGCAGGATAAGTCTCCAAACACTTGCATCAAGAGATAAGACAATGACTGAGTTAGTCCTGTAGCTTGGAAGAGGCTACAGGAGCAGCAAATGTGGATTAAACTGATCCCACACACTGAGTGAAGCAGACGAGTCTCAGGTGGGAGGAAGATTTGTTAATTTTGCCCAGTGAAGTTTGGGATTTTGGTTGGGGAACAGAACCTGTTATTTTTCCCCCTTGGCCAGAGTGCTGTGGTCCCTCAGAGCACGGCTGTGGGTGCACGGGTGAGAGGGGGAGCGTCTCTGATGGGGTGGGGAAGACAGATCAGGATTCATCACCTAAACCACACTTTCCAAACAAGTTTCTATTCCATAAGCACATCACAGAGCTCTGCAAGATCTGGCTCCTTTAGCCCCCACTGCCCCTGAGTTTTTACCAAAAGCCTGTTTGATTTGAACACGTGATGGAGGAGGAAGAGCCCAGCTGAGATGGGAGCACTGATATGCAAGGGGAAAATAAACCCAAAACCAATTACTGCTAGTGAAGACAAGAGTCACTAAACCAGCAGCCACAGAATGGCTGCAAGAGTGAGCTGAGAAAAAAATAAGAATGATTGAAACAGAGAACTGTGCTGCCTGTTATCTTTACTATTTTACAAATTAATCCAAATCCTACACAGTTCACTTGGACTTTTCCTGCAGTTTCTCTGTCTCTCTGGTGCAGGCAAATTTTATTGTACTGATTTAGTCTCTAGATTACCACATCATTTTTCTGTTTTTTTTTTTTTTTTCCCCTGAAAATGAGGAAAAAACAAGATATAATTACAACATTTCTTCTTTGCTACTCATCAGATTTTTTGTATGCCATCAACTAAAACCACTCTATTATAAATACACAATATCCATCATTTAAATTAGGTCAGAGTTTTAAAAATGCTCTGTAAGATTTTTCTATGTCAGAATAATTCAATCACTATCATGTTTCCTTGATGCAACTATTTTGGGATTTAGCTTGTTCCTTGATAGGGATTTAATTAAGTCATTTACATGTAATTTCCAAATATGTAGCTGTTACAAAAGACAGCAAAGAAATGAAAAGGCAAAAAGGAACCTGAAGGCAGCCAATCTTTAACAAAAATATTTCTGATATAAAAACGAATCTGAGGAATACATATTCAGTGATAAGTATTCCAGTCCATGTCTGGTAAACTCTCCGATAATGGCAGCATGGTGGGGTCACTGGGGTTCTATTAGCTCAATTAATGAGGAGTAAGATAAGGCTAACACCCAGCTCTTCAAACGGCTCAAAAATAGAGCTGATAGTAATGGAGTTATTAACCTTCGCCAGCCATTGAATTTTGCTGCTGATTCAAACTCCATTTCCTAGTTCAGGCCTCCATTAATAGGCTGTTTATTATCCCTAATCCACACTGGGATCAGCTGCAGAAATATGAAAGCCCCATGTAAAGACCAAATAGTTAAAAAGAAAAAAAAATATTTTTTTTTTTCCATTCTTATTTCTCCCTTTTCAACATATTCACAGGTTCTTCCTTAGAAATTAGGAACTTCATTATCCTAAACTGTTTGAATGCATGTTCTCAGCAGCGTGGTGAAAAAGAAGCTTTAAATATATTATGTATAAAGATGACATAATTGGGAACACAGCCACATCATTTTGAAGACCAAATAAAACCCTGCTGGAAAGCTTGCACTGGAGAAGCTGTTGCTGTTTATTTTCTCTCCTGGGAAAGAAACAACTTTAATTTTGGAAAAACGGCTATTAGAAATATATTACGGATGTATTGTCAGGTCAATCCTCTGGCTCATCCCTCCCCTGCCCAGCTTTGTCTGCTCACTTGTATTATTTGGAATGTAATTAATCAATACTGAAAGGCAAAATAATCGACTCTGGATTCAGACCAGAGGGACAAAACCAAGGAAATAATGGAGCAGGGGAAGTGGCAATCCCAGGACAGGCAGCAGCAGAGCCTTTGGCACTGATGGGAGAGCTCCAGCACCAACCTGGCTGCAGCTTTAACTACAGAAATCTTGAATTCAAGGGTCTTATTAGACTCTTTGCTGAGCTGGAACTCACTCAACTGAGATTTTTGACACTGTAAATTTTTGGTGTATTTTCAGTGAAAGAGACAATGTTTAGTTACCACAGTCTACACATAGAAGATGTTCTTCCAAAATCTATCACAGTAACATCTGGTAGAATATCAGCAAATACGAGTAATGGAGTTAAGATCAAAATAAAAATGTTTTTTACATTACACCTCCAGTACACAGTGCTGCGCTCAAACCTGACTGCAGTTCTGGTTGTCCCACCTCGGAATGCCCAGTGAAGGGAAAGAACAGGATGATCACAAGAGTGAAATGACTTCTAGGAAAATAAAAGGGTAAACAGATCAAGGTTCTTCTTCTGGGAAAGATGTCACTGAAGGGCAAATACAACAGGCTTAGAAAATCAGGAGTGTTGAGGGACATGACATGGGAATGTCTGTAACTGTTTGGCAAGAGAAGAAATGCACCTGGAAAAAAATTATGAAGTACTTTCATATGACACACAGCAAATTGTGAAACTCCTTTCCACATGATTTGGTGGCCAAAAGTACAGCATTGAAAAAGAGATTATAAAGTCAAGGAAAAGGAGTGATTAGAAGTTTTCCAGAAGATCCTCCGGCTCAGGGAATCCTTAAACTGCTGATTGCCTTAAGCTGGCCTGGACCAAGCACAGGAATGATCAGGAACCAGCTGAAGGTGACAACCAGAGATTCACAACACATGACGCTGCTGCTGCTGATTCTTATTTTAACTCCACGTTTGAGAGAGAGCAAAAAAGGATAAAAAATATTTCGATGGATATTACATTGAGTTTTCAGTAGAACCACCCATGGCTATACTACACGTTCCTTACTGTTGCTCAAGCACTAATTAAAAAAGCAGAAATACCCACTTACACTCCTTTGGGTGAGGAACTGAAGTCAGTCCTTTGTGTCAGTAGTTTGGAGCTTCAGAAGCCACCCTGTGATTGTGGGTTCACACTCAGGTCGGCACTAAGTGGTTAATGGTGTCTTTTACTCCCCAGCTGAGAGGCCATTAATAGATTCAGCTCCTCATTTGCCCTAAAGGCTGCCCCAGTTCAATGCCAGGAGGATCCTGTCCACTCAGGCAGGAGCTGCTTCACAGGGGGAACACAGAGAGCAGCTCATGTCTTCTCTGGGCTCCTTGGGAGACAGGCTTTGCAGGTTTTCCTGTGCCAGTCCACGAGCAAACCCTCACTCTACAGCAAGTTCTAATCTAAAGAAACACCCCCCCCCTACTTTTTCAGTGGAAATTGAATTATTTTCCTTTTTGTTCCAGAGCAGTTCTTCGGATGCGGTAGCTGATGCTGTATGAGTTTTTTTCATTATTACATTTTAACAAACTTTATAGCCCATTTTGTTTGTTTCCAAATAACTTTATTTTCCTTCTTTTCCACCATCAATTACTACGTTTGCTTTTCTTTCTATAAGATGGAGGAGTCAGGAGACTGATCCTGCTCAATGCTGTATAATTTAGTATTATGTGTTGTAGCTTTATGAGGTGGGAGTCAGATAAAACATAGTATTTGAACACTAACCATTTATTAGTTCTAAGGAATAGATTTGTGACTTGACAAGCAGACAATAACTCTGTGTTCTGATCAGCCAAAGAGGTCTACTCTGAGTTCAGAAACCAGACTAACATTCTCTTTCACAAATAATTTTGTTTACTGATGTGACTGGATTTTAATAATAAACTTGATATATATGTAAATTTATTTTAATCTAATTTCATCAACAGGGCCCTCCTAAAAATGAGACTTTGTAGATTGTTCTGTCTGATTTATAGATTTCTGCATCCTATTCCCAGATTGATTTCAAGGCTATAATTCTATCAGGTTTTTCTCCTGATGTCAGAACACCACCTCTGCAGATAGTGTTTTATAACTAGCATCACAACTGAAACTGAATTACTGCCCTGCTATCCTGTGCTGCAATATGTCCTTTTGTTTATAATCACCCTCTCTCCCTTACATCCCTCCTACTTCAGCTTCATGGAAAATATCAGCTCCAAGATCAATCAGGGAGCTCGGTGTCTATTTTTGTCCCTCACTTCAACCCCTGTATTAAACAGTAGGGACCAAATTCTAAACTCAGATGTGAACGTGCAGAGCTCTTTAAAGAGAAGGGAGGCTGAGCAAATGGATCAGTGCTGAATTTCCACACATCCAATTCTATAATGAGGTGCTCTTCCTCCCTTGATGAGGTCTCAATCCTGTGAAGGAGCACACGGGGCACACTCGAGTATTCACACTGATCTCGGGGACTCAGACACGTGCTTAGGGATTCAGCACCTTCCTTCTAAATGCACAAGAAGAATAATCCGTGGGAAATGCTGTTTAACTGAGTCCAGCACAAGTTTTGAGATTCTTTCTCTAATATTTTTCATGCAATGGATTCCTGTTTAAGATGCCCATCATTTTACTTTGGATAAATAAAGTTACTGCTGTTTTCACACACTTTCCTTTTTTAAACCTTGATGGATGACTGGCAGCTCCCCCCCCTGCACTCCCCTCTATTGTCTCTTCAACTCAACCTCAACCTTTTCCATCCTTCTCCTATCCCTGTACAGGAGGAGATCCAGGGCAACCACACAGGACACACAGGAAGAGTCACTTTGCCAACTTAAACATTGATGTGGGTAATGCACCTCTCCTGCCAGTACTTTTTAGACAAGAACATCTTCCTTGGAAGCAGGAAGACTACAAATTTCCAGCGTTTGCCTTTGGAACGGCCACTGTGCCAGCCAGTGGGATGCACAGAACCAGGAAGGCTTGAGAGGGGAATGGAAAAGCTTCTCAGCTTTGATAAGTGCACCAGCACTTTAAATCCTCACCACCTTTGGACCAGCTGTGAAAAGTAACTCTATTGTATTTGCTTGGCACTCGTAACAGTTCTCTTTGGATGCTGATGTCTCTCATATTACATTTCTGAACAATTCATTATAGCTCAAATAAAATGTAATTCTTATGTTGTTTTTAATTATTTCACAAAACCCAAAAGTCTCATAACGAGCTCCTTGCAATACCAATATATTTCCATGGTATTACATCAGTGCTGAAGAAAGAAGATGTAGATCCCCCCTCCTGCTGCAAATATAATACATCTTCTCATATAATCCAAATTTTAATCCATTTCTTATGGTTTGGCTTTAGAGGCAACTCAAACAAATAACCAGAACAGCAAACCTCTTCTCTCTCCCACAGTTTGGCCATCTGGAGCATTTGTCAGGCCAGGGCTCTATTTCCTACTCTCCAGGAGCAGGACCCCTTTCTCGCTAAGGAAGCAATAAATAAGATGCAACACCACAAATGATGTCAATAAAGATCTGTATCTTTCCACAAACAAATTTTTCATATCTCTAATATTGTGATGGCTGGATTTCTCTCTTACCTGTTGGGATTAATCTGTGCTTTTTTCAGCTGCTCTGCCTGCTCCATGTCCCTGGGGAAGCCAGAGAGCACCCAGCCATTGGTCAGGCAGTCGAGGGCGCTCAGGCGTTCTGTCAGCCGCTTCAGGACAAGGTTGCCTGGGACTGCAAAGGAAGAAAAAAGTGACATTTATTCCGTGTGCTGAGTCTGCAGTGAAGGGAGATGCAGACAAGTCCTTCTGGAACTGAACCACACAGTTATTCCCATTTATGACTGATTGACATTGGGCATTGCTGGCTTCTGCATATTTACTGTCATGGTACCCCCAAACTCACAAGGAATTGTAGGACCAAAGCAAAGTATTTGGTAAAACCTGGTGCCTACATAATTTTGCAATGTACTTCTTCCTCTCAGCCACGCTGGACTGATGCCACAGTGACGTGTGTGACACAATCTTATCAAAATGCAAAAACAATGACCCGAGTTGTGGAAAAGAAATCTTAAAACAGGAAAGGAATTTCTGAGCATTCTGGATTGAACTCAGCAGGTGGTAACGGTCCTTCCACAACAGGCTGCGTGTGCTACTGCTCCAATTGACTCAAAGGCTTGAAGATTTTATAACTGAAAATAATTTTCAAAATTAATTTCAACAACCTTAACTACTGCACTGACGAATCCCTACTTTTAGAGCTAAAAGCTCTTTTTCCTCTAGTATTATTTTTCTTTAGGGCAAGAGAGAACATCAGCAAGATGCTGCCTAGGATTACAACTACTATGAAGCTTTTAAAATTATATTTAGTGGGACACAGTGGTAAAGAAGTATCCTGCACACTTTCATTAGAGCCTTTATAAAGTAAAATATTTCAATTAAGATACTTAAACTTCGGGGGTTTTTTTTCTTTTTTTGGGAAGGGGTGTGTGTTCAGATTAAATTATTAAGTTCAACAAGAGTGACTACAAATTTTCCAATGACTGTCCTCATGTCTTGGGCTCAGTGTCAAATAACCCCAAAGAAAGGACAGCGAAATCACCTGGAGCTGCTTCCCAAAGCAGCAGCCAAAACAATTCCCAAGCAGCAAGGAGAGCCCCTTCCCTTTATCTGTTGAATACAGCGGAGCCTCTACTGAAAACAAGGCAAAGAAATTGCTACATAAATCCCCATCATGGCAGGTTGATGTTTTGATGCTCACCCTGCCATCACATCTGCATACAAAAATACAACAACAAGTGCTTGTAGGAGAGTGTACGTGTCAGATTTCTAACACTGCACTTCTCTTCAGGATAAGCTGACAGCAATCTGCCTGGATTTTAGCAGAGTGAATTATTAGCAGTGCACAGCTCTACCCCGGGAACAAGCAGGTTTTAAACTGCAATAATAGAATCCATTTGCTTCCTGAAATTCAGCATTGCACCTCTATCATAAAATTCATGGCTTCTCCTTTAAATAATCAAATTACTGAGTTTACAGAACTGCACTCAGGATTCAATGTACCAGCAAAAAGGGAGGAAAACCACAGGGAATTAATTAGAAAACAGATTAGTGTATTAATTGAGGATATCCACTTCACATTATAAATGAACAAGTTAAAGAGAGTAATATTCTCCATCTGCTGAAAGGAGAAAAAAAAAAAAGGAATGGAATAAACCCACACACTTGACAAAGAGCAAAATGACAATGCAAAAACTGGGTATTCTGTTAAAAATGGGATTCATAAAATTAACTGTACAATAGCACAGCAGCAGGAAGGAATTTTATCAGATGGATGCTCCTTCTCTATCTAAGACCTGAGCTGCAGGCAGGCATGGGAGGTATAACAGGAGAATTTCAGTGCTCTTTCCAGGGCAGTTCTCTCCCCACCCTCCAGCTTACAAGAATTAATACAAACCCAACACATCCTAGCAGGAATAAAGAAAAACAAACAAACCCTACCTTCTCTTTCCCAAAAAATGCATTCCATACAAAGACCAGTGGAATTTTCCCATAGTCCTGATTTTCTGGCTGCAGCACTAAAATTTCTTCATGTGTTACTTCATGACAATTCCTGCTGGAATCGTTGACATGGATTTACAGAGACGCCAAATGACACAATTTTATTTTTTCCTTTCAGAATGCTCAAAACAGTTTTGCAAGGGATTGGAATAAAACCTACAAACCCTGTAGGATTCTTCCAGAGTTGACATCCCTGTCAGATGAACAGGGGATCAGGGCAGAGGCTGAAAGGCGCAGGAATGGCACAGAAAGATGGATATCCTGTGCTGTTGAGCTTCCAGCACATCCTGGGAGATTCCCCAGTTCCAGGGGCCAGACTGCTTCCATCCTTCATAGGGGAAGGAGAAACACTGCAGCCTACGAGGAAATTGTGATGGGAACCTGGCAGCATCTCCTGGGTCTGAGCACTTCCCACAGGCCTTCCGTGAACCCTGACGGTCCAAATCCTCCACTGTGGTCACTGCTTTGGAACAACACTGAAGCAATCACATGAGGGCAAAAAAAAAAATCGAGATGCAGTGACAATTAATTAATAGTTTATCTAATTACATGCCATTTTTTGGTTTGGGGTGTTCTGAGTGATGCTGGGGACACCTGACACCTCTCTCCCTTCAGCCAGGAGTGACTGCAAGACATCAGCAATACCCTTCAGACTGTTTGTACACCCATGTACACATATACATCACTGAATAATATAGATGCTTACACATTTTCTGTGCCTCCCTCTAAAGCTTGATGGTGAGAAATAAAACATAAACAAGTCAGACAGCAAGCTCTGCTCTCCTCTTGATTAGCAAACATACCTATCACTTCAACACAATGGGGGAACAGAGCTTGTTGGCTGCTCGGTGGCATTACAAAGTACATCAGCTGCCCTTGAACAGGAACAGTCACACTTAAAACAGCTGCATTAAAACTGTAAAACATCTTCCACAGACCAGAGGGAAGGGGAAAAAAAAAAAAAAAAGGAGAAAAAAAAATCAGTATTATTCTTATTTTGTAGTACAGACAGAGTAGGTAATGAAGAACTCTGCAGTACAGAATTCCTTTTCACTCATGTGGAACTGTCTCTGGAATGGAAGGCAAATTAATAACCTGTAATTGGAGGGGCACACAGCCTGTGAGGAACTAGCCAGAGGTCTCCTGGCCTTAAGCACACGACCCAATGGGCATATAGCAAAGTAAAATATAGAGCTTTCCTGATGAGACAGTCAATCTACATGTTTTAAGGAGATTATGAAGCACAAGAGCTTTGAATAATCAATTCCTTTTCAACATAAGCTTGTGTGAGTTTCCAACTCTGAAAGTTGGGGGAATGAGACTCGAGAGAGACTTTACTTTACCATTAGAGAAGTCCAAAGGTAAGTTTCTTGTAAAAATTACAACTGTGCTGCTACAAAGAGATATCCAGACTAGGTAAGGTGGGAGCACGTCTCTATTAGGATGAGAAATCAAGGCACAGGAGCAAAATTCACCCCTCAGAAGTAAAGCTGCAGAGCCACTGAGCTGCAGTGATTCCTGAGAGCATCATAAAACAGCTGTGGGCCAGGCTCACAGTGAACCCCAGGCATGGAATAGCAGCAGAATGAGGCCACAACCAGCTCCAGATGGAAATGTAATTTGTTCATGCCTAACACCACACTCCGTGTCTCCTTTATCTCCCAGCCTGTCTTCACCACGTTAATGAGCAAGACTACGCCCCTGAATTGGCAGCTGTGGACCTAAGAAGTGATCTAATCAGTTCAGGGGTTTGATCAGGCAGGGGACAGGGAACTGAGGCTTAAAGCGCTGCTGTTCGTACCGGAACTGCTGTGTGGACACCCAGAGATTTTCCATCTCCAGGGCTCTCAATCAGCACCTTCCAGCAGAACACTTAAAAAATAGATTTACTTCTCAGAGCTTCAAAGGTTTTCACAGGTATCAGGTACTTCTCATGAGAAGTACGTCCTCAGGAAGCCCACAGGAGTGTGGCCTATTAGCTCTTCCCCAATCCATGGATCTGCAGAACTAACAGAAACCTGGATCAGGCAATCAGTTACAAAATCAGGCAATCAGTTACAAAATCATACCATCTGCTCCAGACAGAAATAACAGAACGTTAATGGACAGTCTGAAAGGAGAAAACACCACTTGAGAGACTACAGGGCACTATTCTCCAATAACTTCAATGCTGTCAGTGCTCCAAGCTGTACAATTATCATATTTAAATTGATACCTCATCCGTATATTTCTCTTTAAAACAGACGTTTGAAGGCTATCAACTCACTTCTCCAAACCTATGAAGCCTCAGTTCTAAGTACAGCATAAATGCATTTACAGATACAAATTCTGTCAGCTTTGTGCTCTAAAAGGTCCTTTTGATAATACTGCCCATCTATGCTTTATCCTGCTTACAGAGATTTTTTTTTTAGCAAGGTCTGAAGACTTTCACAGCTAATTCAGATGCCTGAGGCTTGATCCCAGTAGTTGACAGTTAACATCTTGTCCTGAGTATAAGCTACTGCCAAAGGCTACTTTCCTGAATTGTCCAGGAAATTCCAAATTTAGCAAAGCATGAGATTTCCCTATTTTATTGCTCTAGAAACTCTGGATGATTCACTATGAGTAATTGGCTTTTTCTATTCTGTTTTCTTGCCCACGTTAAGGTCCTCGGAGATTGTATCGATTGAGATGGTATAAATTGGTTTTTAATGTGTTTGAGAATGATTTAGCAGTGATTTACCATCGCGTGGGCTGATCGATAATTTAGGCTAATCCTCCGAGCCGCCGGTGGGTGAGGACGGGCAGGTCTGCGTGCAGCCGCTTCGGGTACCGTAAATAAACACAGCCGAGTGCGCTGCGGCGGCACCGGGAGGAAAACACCGGGTTTTGCCTCGCTGGAGTCAGGAGAAGGGGATCGGTTCCTCTGGGGATTCTCCGAGGGGCTCTGGCCCCGCACACCGGGGGAAGAGGTCCCGGGAGGCTCCGACCCCCCCGCACCCGGAGCGTCCTGGGGAGTCCAGGGGGGTCCAGCCTCACTCATCCGGGGGGGTTCCGGGTGGTCTCCGCCCCTGCGCACCAGGAGGGTGCCGGGGTTGTCCCGGGGGTCTCAGCCCCGCGGTCCCGCAGGATCCCGAAGGGTCCCGGGGCTGTCCCGGGGTTGTCCCGGGGGTCTCAGCCCCGCGGTCCCGCAGGATCCCAGAGGATCCCGAGGGGTCCCGGGGCTGTCCCAGGGGTCTCACCCACGCGGTCCCGCAGGGTACCGGGGCTGTCCCGGGGCTGTCCCGGGGGTCTCAGCCCCGCGGTCCCGCAGGGTCCCGGGGCTGTCCCGGGGCTGTCCCGGGGCTGTCCCGGGGGTCTCACCCGCACGGCCCGGCCCCCGTTGGTTGTTCTCTGTCGCCACCCCGCGCTCACGGCGGGCAGCGCAGCCGGTCCCCGCCCCAGGGCAGCAGCGGCCGCGGCGCCGCCGCCGAAATGTCGGGAAGTCAGGGAAAACGCGCCCGCTCCGGGGGCTGCTGAGGCCTCCCGAAGCCCCGAGAGCGCCGGGCCCGCACGGAAACGCCGAAAGCATCCCCGGTTTGGTCGGGTTTGAAGAACGGACGGAGAGGCAACGCAGCAAACACCGGCACCGCCGCGGGTTTGCGAACACGGCGCGGGCGGTGATCCATCAAAGGGACCATTCCTACAGAAATCCCGTCTCCACTCGCTGGTTTTACACACATAGCACTGCTAAGAAGGGCTTCTGTAAAAATCGGAGTAATTATTTTAGTACATTAAAATAAATAATGCGAGAAATTTTTTAATTTCCGCCTTTAAAATATTTTTTCTTGTTAGAATATATTAGTATATTAGAACCAATCTTTCCTCGTTTTTTTTTTTTTTT
>VZTE01003369.1:970394-1003655 GCA_013397775.1 Eulacestoma nigropectus
TAGCTTTTTGGTCATTTAAAAATAGGAGTTTTAGCTGTATTAAAGTGGAAATGATACTATTTCTAAACCAGGTATGATCCCAAATTATTGATCATATAATCATCATAAATCATATGATACAGGATAAATGGAAACCTTCAGAAATGCCTGTTAAAGGAGAGCAAATGCTTCCTCACAGGTATCAAGCCAGAGATTCAGGAATCTACATCTGATCACACCTAGTGATAAGATTCCAGCCCCTTACACTGCTTTACCTGTTAGCAGCAATGGAAATTCAGTCCAAACTGAGTATCCAGCATGGAAACAAAAAGCCTTTTTTCCCCCCCAAAAATGGCCTCTGTGCTGTTTCCCATGGATTTCCCTAATGGCCCCGGCTCCCAGGGAGTCCCGGGATGATGCAGTGGGCTGACTCCAGGGTCAGGATCCACACACCTCGGTTCCCCTCCACACTCCCTGATTGTGGCAGGGCTCGAGCTGAATGAGGTTTTCTGCCTCAGTTTACCGGCCTGGGAGACAAAAGCTGCTCTGGACTATCTCACAGAGATGTGTCTACCCTGAAAGTTCCTAAAACCAGTAACAAAATGTATATTTGTACTTCTTTTTACTCCTTTGGCTTCCATGGAGGGACTACAGTTAAACATGAGACAGCAAATGCAGTTTGAGCCCATTGGACTCATCATTTCCATTATCAACCAAATTCCCTATTTCCTCCTTATTTCTAGAAGTTCAGCTCTGCTGAAGAACACAGTGCAGAATTTGACCTACAAACCTTTTTTGACAGTGATAATACTTAAAAAAAGAATAAATTGGTCTGATAAACATAGTGAAAAACATCTTGGCTTTTTACACCAAATACTGCTTCCCCATGGGATGAGAGGGGAGGATGCTCAGCCAAACCCAGATTTTTATGTTAAACTCCAAAAGGGGGGACGCTGACAACATGCAATGTGCTTTTCCTTCTGGTTTTTGTATAAAAACTCCTATGATATCTCTATCCCAAACTCAAAACCCCACAGAATTCAAGTCAGCAGCCCTTTGCTGAGGAGACAGTGCTGCAAGGAAAGGAAAGGAACCCCCACTTTCCTAAATTTTTAAGAATGACTGTCAGCAATGAAGATCGATACAAACATAAAAGATTAATACTTCACATTTATATTGTACTTTGCTGTTTAAAAGCCCCGGACAACCACGAGGCCCTAAATGGCCGAGGGCCACAACTCCACTCAAATGCATGAGGGTTTGTGGCACTAATATTGGAATATTGATCCTCCAGCAACAGCAGGAATGGTGACTATCACAGCAAAACCAGTTTATATAGGCAGGACCACATCCATTAGCTGACTGATTATCACAATTGCTCCAGAAAACAACTGCACTCCTCTCTCAATCAAATCACATTTATTTTGCCTGGTCTGGCTTCTAGGGTTGGCTTTTTAGGGTGGATTTTTTGGTTGCTTTGTTTTTACTCCTAAGTGGGGTGGCCTTTAAAAACAGTTTTGTAGACCACGGCTCACTCCAGCTCTGAGTATCTGCCAGACAGACACACCAATCCGGATTGTGGAATAAAGAAAAATGCAAATAAAGGAAAAGGGAATTCTTATTTATCACCTTGCAGTGATTCAACACATGAAAAATTAAAACTCAGGGAAGAAAATTACAACCTACTGCCTATATGTCTGCATTTAAAACTTTCTATTCTACAACCTTGCATTTCGTATAAAAATATGGCCACCTAAAACAGAAAATAAAAAAAATTAAATTTTATTATGTTCTCTTGACCACCAATTTTCTTCTAGCAGGAAGAAAGACTGCTACCTATTTTCCATAAAAAAACCTTTGTAGCAGTCCCAGAGGAAAAGTCAAAAGTTTGACTTGAAAAACGGAGCTACTTCAAAAGCATTGTCAAACAGAGGTGAAGGTTTCTTAAAAATGCATAAATTAAAGCATGGTGTATTCATAAATATCTCTGTAACTTTACACAGTATATTTGTGAGCGAGGTGCACATTTAGGGGAGGTACAGAACTGCTGTAAAACTAACTTAAATAAAGTAGAAAATCGATTTGTTTACTAGCTCCTGTTTGGGCTCTGCGTGTGCGTGTGTGTGTGTGTGCATGTGTGTGAAAAATGAAAGAAAAATGGAGAGTTTTTTTCAATAATAAAAAGGGAGTTGCACTGCAGGGCCCCTAAAGCTTGTGAAAAATTAAACTCGACGGATTCAAACTGTCCTATTTCCACTTCAAAAGAGAAGAGGCACTGAGCTCTTCCCAACTTATCTTCAAACGCCCAGCACCCTAGAAAGTTTCTTTAAAAAAAATAAAGTCTCTAGTTCCCCCAAGCACTGTACCCGTTACTGTAGCTGCTGTCTCTCCCTCTTCTAATTATACCCATGTGAGTCTATTAATCAACTTGTAAATTATTTAGAGAGCCATGCGCTGTCTTCAGCCAGTACAAACACACTGCATGCAAAGACTTGCTGAAAACCAATGGAGCTCCCAAAGGGTCTCTGCAATGTTCAGACAGCTTGCAGCTCGCCAGTACAGCACTCTTAAAAACAAGAAATAACACTAAGCTTACCCCCTCAGATATCAAGATTTACTCAGCCTTTCAACTCTGAAACTCTGCGCGAGTTTTTAACAAAGAGGAAGCTGCTCCATTGTCAAATCTGTGTTTCACGCTCAGTGATGAGAATATTAATTTGATGTCAAAAAAAAAACCAACCCACCCCGAACCAAGCAAAGTGTTTTCAGTGAGGCTGTGATCACAATCACCAGGGGACCCCAACTTTCAGAGGCTACACCAAAAAGCACCCCTTTAAAACACTGCAATTTAAAATAAGGGGAAAAGAAATCTGTATTTGTACAAGTAATAGTTTTCATTAGAAAACAGGAGAAATTAGGGAATTCCAGATTTTACCCCCTACGTGCAGACTGCCATTGGGGACAGCTTCAGATATTACTACTTAAAAAAAAATAGAAAAAGGAAGAGAAAAAAACCAACACAGATTGTGTGTGTTCAACTCTAACAGGCTGCAAACAGTGCAATGTTACCGTGTTCCATGAATCACTTCTCTTACCCCCTGAATCTTCATTTTGGTGGGGAAAAAACCAATTACCCAAACTAACAGCAGTTCTCCCAGCTGAAAAGCAGAATCTTACTGGTTTGGGAGTGGTTTTTTTCTTCACGCTGTTTTCCTGTCATCTCACTTTTCTTGGCTCTATTTATTACAGCCTCATAAACAGATATATTAATTAGCAGTGATCACTCCATGCTATTTTACCACAAAAACTGGACAGAATGACATGCAAATTTCAACTGACTGATGACCTTCCCTATCTTTGAGATGCCCCCAAAATGCTCTTGCTTGTCTTTTCATTAATAAAATGAAAACACCTCAAGGGGCAAACACCAGGGACATTTAGGTGGGGAAATCAAAAATGTTTTCTGCAATTTTTTGGTTCTCCCAGGGTATCAAATTCTGACAGACATCTTGAAGATGGTGAACAAAGATCCTGCAGATGGAACTTTAAATTACTGTGTGTCCATGTTTTCAGCGAGACAGGTCCAGCAGGCAGTCCAGCCCTCCTCAGAATTGGAGCAACCTGGGGACAGGAATTCTGCATAAAGGTCTCCTTCAAGCCTGTGGGGTCTACGAAAGGCCTTTCTACACAGGCATCATCTGTCCAGGGGAGGGCCAAGTCTATGGAACTGCCTCCTCAGAACATTTCAGAAGGAATCAAACCAAATAAATTGATTTATGGGACTTGTCTTGCTGCCTGTGAGAGAGTTCTGGCCACTGCCCTCACCTCTTACTCCATTTCTTCCCAGGCTGCCCAAGCAAACGGTGTGTGCTGAATTTAGCATTATTGGCCAAGAGTTAATCTAACTGGAGTTAGTGACCAGAAGATTGGTCTCAGACTCCAATGTTGGTAATTTTCTGCCCAGAGTATAGTTAATAATAACTACCCAGTATTCAGTGAAACCACAACATCCTAAAGGAACAGTCTCTGCACTTCAGACTGGTTGTCCAAAGCACAACTCTGTGTTTATGACAGGCAGAAAGCTGTCAGGTTGCTGAACTTATCACCAAAAATGCATTTTTCAATATCTAGTGTGCACCTACTGTAGACTAGAATGTCCTGGGAATTAAAAAATTAATGGGCTCAAAAATATCTACGCTGCCTTCATTAAGCAAAATAAATCACCATATGTACAAAATGGAGGATTTTGACAAAAAGCAGGTCTTTATGAGACAGCAAACACTAGAAAATACAGAAAATGGGAATACTGGGCTGCCTTTTGGGGTGAATAACAGAATTGTCTGGGCTGTTCCTGAAATACATGATGTATACATGAAGCAGCAGTACAGGAAAAACAGCACAACGAATGTTCACGAATCCTAAAGCCTTGAAGAGATCCCGGTTAGCCAAGCAGAACTGGAGCAGAACAGACAGTGGGCAGCCTCAATAACTCAATAATGAGCCAGCTTTGAACAAGCTGGGTTTGAGCCTTGTTACAGCACCGCAACACGCCCCGTTAGCAGATCTTACATGACTAATTGTATGCAATCAATGGTGTCCACAAGAAGGGAAACACACTGAGATCAGTCCCCTGGGGGAGCATTTTAAGAATATATGAGGCATGTCCTCAAGATTTTATGGCACTGGTTTCGTTTTGACAAGTAATGATTTGAGAACAACGTTTTCCAGGGTCTGCCTTTGGTTCCACCGTTCTGTGCCAATGTCACTTGCATGATTCCTCACCCACAGGAACAGCTAAGCCTCCTTGCAACCAGAAATGTAATGAAAAGGTTGAAGTTCTAATTGCTTTTCCGCTTACGACGCTGTCTGCTATTGACTACATCGAGCCTTTTCAAGAGAGATTTTCTGGAAACTGACTGTAGTCAATAACAGCAGGAGAATCTTTCCCCTGTTTTAACCTGGGCTGCAGCAAGAGAGCAAAGATGCAAAGATTCTTTGCCCACCTTTCCTCTTCAGTACCCTGTGTTATTCCATTTTCTCCAAGCCTCTTGTGAGGGCAGTAATGAATTCTTGTTAGTGTTTACTAATGTAAATTCATTCTTTGTTATCCCTGGGAGAGGAGGATTAGCAAAATGACTGAACTTATTATTTCTGGTTTTGCTAGATGATATTTATCTTTATTCAGCCCTTAATTTTGTGCTGTGTCCCACCAAATAAAATATATATGTGCATACCAGCAAATCTAAGGGAGAATTTTTAGCATAATGCCCAGAAATATAGTTATGATCCCTATTAACATTCAGAAGTGTTGTACAGCTTTATCCGTGCATGCTGTACTAACAAAAATTAATCTAAATCTGAAATAATTTCTAATTTGGAGGAAGAAAGGAATTACAACTTCAATTTCATTTTCCTGAAATGAAAGCAGCTCCCTTGGACTAAGGATGTGCATATTTTTAGGACTGGCCAAAAATTATGATCTGTGCAGTTATTTTACTCTACTGGGAATGCATCTCCTTTAAGGAACTTTTATGGTTAAGATGAAGTTTATAAAACACACAAAGAACATTTTAGTAAAGGAAGCTCTTAAAGGACCTATCTTTGAATAAACAGATCATCCAAACTCCCATCTCAGCCATAACTGAAATTTAGGGAGTGAGGTATTTACAATCCTCCTCTCCACAGAGATGAGCAGACAGTGAAATTACAGTAAGGATTCTAAAATTAGTGGATACCATGAAAGACAGACCCAGAGCTTAAAAGTATCTCCACGTGTGAGTTAAACTGCACACAAAACCAGCCACGGTCAGGTCAACCAGATTACACAGGAAGGAATTATTCCCACACCTGGAGACCTTGGATCCACTGAGATCTCTTGCCTTTGAGTTAAATGGCCATTCTGGGTATCTCTAACTCAGAAAATCCTCTCCTAGATCTCTGTGCCCATTCCAGAGGACCCAACTTCTCTCTTCCAGGCTGCAGAGATTCCTGCTTTCTATTCCCATGATTCCTACACCAGCTCCTACTCCCAGCAGTGTGGTGGCTGCCACAGGAGATGAATGCATTGAGCTGGGTGACTGCATTAGGAATAAATACAATCCATTCACTGGAGATGAAGTTCAGAGTTAAATTGCATTATCCTGTGGCTTGATAAAGTGCCTGACAGAGGGATGGCACCCCCAAAGCTGCAGGCTGCCAAAGATCTTTTGGAAATGCCTGGAAAAGTCCTGCATCTCTTGGTCTGGTATCAAGAGAAGCTCAGTTAGTTTCATAGGCTCATGTTTCAGAACTGTCTAATTCAGCCTCAGAATTAAGCTATTGTTCAAAAAACAAAGGAGATTTTCAAGCTTTTCACCGCACCAAATAAATTTCTTTGCTAAAAATAAAGGACAGTGAAGATTTCTCTTTGCTCAGGGGGGCTTTGCTCAAAATTCCATTAATACTGAAGCTTAACTGAGATTTCCCCATCTTCAGCACAATTGTCTCCTTATGTTTGTACCACTGGAAACCATTTGGGCTGTTGCCAGAAACAGCACTGAAAGTTTGTCTTCCAGGCCATTGCAATTTGGCAAAATAAACATTCTTCCACCCTCCTGCAATACAACTTCTCTTCTTTAACTACAGATATTCTGTGATTTCTAACACCCACCACACACAGACAGCAGGACAACTGTAACAGGCAGACAGGTTTAAGCTGCTGCCCTAAGGAGCTTACAGTATTTATGATTTATCTGAAATCCCTGCAGAGCCTTCCAAAAGCAAAGTATGCTCCACATTCATTGTGGCAGTCCCCTCCCACAACCAAAAATGCTGATAGAAGTGAAGTACAAAGAAACTTGACGTTTAAATTTAAAATATTTACAGGAAAGTAGAGGAAACTATGGTAGGATTCTAAAAGTCAACATCCAGACATAAAATGAAACACAACATTGTGCTTTGAAACCAGTTTAACACAATAGAGTGCTTTAAAAACAGTTTAAACTGATATCAGAATTCTTATTTTGATTTAGAGATTAAAAACATGGAATTCAGATTCTGGAATGTGCACGAGAAATCTGAATTTTACTGGAACAGTGAATATTTGCTTTGAAGAACTAAAAAGCCCTTAGAAATCTAACTTCTGTTATGCAGTGCTACAAATCCCACGGAATGAGCAGAATTTATCGACTTTCACGTTGCTCTGATTAGAATCTGACCAACAAAAATTCACTCACAATTTGGTTTTTGCTACAAATTTGTAACTACAGTGTAATGAGACAACAACGTGCCCTACCTGGGCATCCATTGTCAATGTAAGGCTTAACGAGTTCTCCAAGTTTTGTGTTGTCTGCAACAGCTTCCTTTAGCAGTTGCCCACAGCAAACTAACAGGAAGGAAGAACAAAAAAGACACAAGGTTAAATTTTAAAAAGGAGGCAACAAAGAAAAGGAAAAAAAACCCCAACAACCCAGAAGCTGCATACTGGAATAAGGTCACTGAATAAAATAAAAGTTGTGTGTTTTTTGAGTTTGTTGTTAGGATTTTTATTTTTTTTTTTGGCCAAGCAGAGTGAAAAACAAGGAGACTGAGGATATGGAATGAAAAAAAAAAAAGGAATGCATTTAGCAAAGAACATATTAAAAATGGAGAGAATTATATTAATCAAATCTATTTCTGAAATAACAACTCAAGAGATTGCTAGTGGCTTTCACTTTTTGTAAACTTGTAATTACTGAATAAAGTTACAGCTGCTGAACAGCATCTGAACCAGGCTGCTGGAGGTGCAGCATAATGCTCAGTTCAGGGGCCTCCCTGGATCATTTAATGATCATGTAAGAATTACATTTTAGAAACTGTGCTAATGCAATATGATCACTGATTTCAAACACACAGAACTCCAGGAGATGCAGATTTCAAGCCTGAGCCAGGACAGCTGTAGGTGAAACATTGCTGCCTTGGGCTTGGAGAGCACTGGCTGCCCCAGGGGATGGAGTTTACAGAGGGGGAACCAAGACAAGGAGAGGTCACACAACAGCACAAATCCTGGTTACAACTCAGATTTGGTAAATATTAGGTAAAGGTTCCCTTGTACATTATTCTATTAATAATCCTAAATTGATTCCTTTCTTCCTGGAATCAATAGCACCAACAGGCACTGCCTTTGATGGAAGAAGATGGAGCCCTTTCATCTGTTTATTGCTGTTAATCACACTGCCAGGCCAACAGGAGTGAGAACCCCCCCACAGCAGTGTTTCTGGGACAAAGCTGATAAAGTTCAACGTTTGAGTGACAATTTCAACAGTCTCCAGTTGTCCTGGAGAAGCAAATTCATATTCACAATAAACAGTGTAAAAACATAACAGAAACTCAGTGCACAGACCCCAAGACACCTAATAGGTACACACCTAAATTCAATCCAATTAATGAGACTATTTAAACACAGATTTAAATTTTTAAGCCTGTGCTTCAAGCCCAATGGCCTACTAGAAATGAAGAATATGCTGAATATTATTCTGAAAAAGGATGGTCATCCAACTCTGTATTAAATACTTAATTCTTCTAATATTTGGGTTACAGAACACTTAAAATAAAATCCAACATAAGAGTAAAGCAGTGCTAATGGTTTTTAATAAAAAGAGCTGCAAGTCTCTCATATAGTAGTTACTTTAAAAAAAAATGCAAATTTTGACCTAGATGGAACACTATGAAACTTGCAGTTTTAGAAAGTTAAAAAATATTTCAAAAGGACAAGGACAAAATAATTTTTAATACATTCAAGCATGTTTTGTTTTCTTTAAGCCATTACAAAATTATTAAAAATACAGTTTTGAATAAATCTACAAATATTTATTTTTTCACATGGTATTTTAAAATACAGCAATGGCACAATAACTGACAGCAGAAATATTCTATCAAACCTGCCTTTTGCTTAACTAAGAGCCTGTGACTAATCAGCAAATTTTACAGCTACCAGACATTTGTTTAAAATAATTTATGGCTACTCCACGGTTAGAAGCCATTACAGAACATGGAAAATATTGCACTGATCCTATCACCAAACTGCACTTTCAAATTACAGAACTTTTTAACATTTAAATGCTAACCATGAACAAGTCTCATGCAGAATTTTTTGGACCTCCTTTACAAAATAAAGATGATGCACTTTTAACTAATTCCTTCATTTTCTCACACATTACTTCAGACGTGCAGAGCCTGAGTCTTCACTAAAGTTCAGAGTAAATTCTATTTCAAAAGTGCCCCAGTTTTGGTCAGACAGCTGAAACTGCAGACATTACTCATGATCCTCTGATCCACAGAAGAATTCAGAGCACTACAGGAGTCTAACAATAGGAAAACACAGATGTAAAGGGTATAAAAAATGGTGAAATGATGACTAAAAAAAACGTTAGAGCTGGTTTGTCACAGCATATATACTTGGTTTACACTTCTTCATTCAAATACTTTTCACTTCCCTCAAAAATTTGACATCCACAGCAATGGACAAAGAGAGACATTTTATAAGCAAGTAAGAAAGACAGACAGCAAAAGATAAATGATCAAAAAGAGAGAAAGGGGGAATTGAGCAAAGTGCATATTTACTGAGAACTTACGGTTGACAACATCATATTTCTGAGCTATTAGTGCTGCCTGCAGGCTCTTCCCACTGCCTGGGGGGCCACAAAAGAGAATCCGTGGTGTAAAGGGGGCAGCAGATCGGTGCCGGCTTTGGACAAAGGCAAGAACTAGAACATGAGAGAAAGGCAAAAAAATACAGGTTTTAACCTATTTCTTTAAAATAATTAAATATAAACATTGATTAACTCCTCTCTTTTTTAAAAAAACGCTGTCATGTTAATCATGGTTTATTTTATCACTAAAACATCCAGAGTCTGCAACCAAAATCAGGACTCTGATGAAACTGTCCTGTCAGCAATTTACTCTGAGAGGCATTTTAGAAATCTCACTATCATTACACTCCTCTTTCTTTCATCAGTGCCTGTCAAACCATTTTAAAGAGCAGATTCAATTAATAATTGCTCTCTTACCATGTTGTTTTTAGCAGAAGTAATTTTTGCTTGATAGCTACAACTTTACCATGCAAATTATAGAGGGCTGTAATTACATTTAATACTTTCTGCAGTTTCTGAACAAATATTTAAGTGTAAAAACTCAGGATGTTAAATTAATGACATTTATCCAGCTGTGTGTGATTAAGACTCCTAATTACAATATTATAGACTTGCAGCATAGTGTGTCATGACACTGCTCAGCATTGACAACACAGAACGGTATGTGGATGTTTTATTCTTTTACCCATCATTTTTGTGTAACTTGTAAAGAATATTTGAGCTACTCTGCCTGATTCCACTCATTTTCTGGACATCATCCTCCTAAATTTTGCTTCAAGCAGGAAATAGCACCTTCAGGTCAACCTGCAGGTTATGAAGCTTTGGAAAGACCACAGGACGTGAAGCATCATCAGCAGTGCCACATTTTAGAGATCTGGACTTCGTTACAATCTCAAAAAAGAACCTGAGAGATCACCAAGAAGCCAAAAGATGTCACAGCTTTGGCAGTGAGGACAAACTGGGATTGTATTTGGACACAGCTGTGTCCATTTGATGGCTGAGAATACCAGTGAAGGGAGCAGCTCAAACTATGCAAGTTTTCCAGGGATCAGAGAGTCAAATTCCAAGACTAAACTTTCTGGCACCGTACCTCACCTGCCATGGTTGGCCATGATTAAAGCAGCAAGGACACACCTGCACAGGCTTTGATTCCTCTGTGACTGCAGTGGATACAACTAAAGGTGAGCCCAGAGGAGCTGCAGCCTCTCTCAGTTTTTGTGAGATCTTCAATTCCAATAAAAGACTCTTTAGAGAGTCCTTGTAATAAAAAAAGTATTTTAGTCTAAGGAATAGGACAAGCATAAACCTGAGCGTTTGTATGAGTCATAAACTATATTAAAAAAGCACAAAAGGATTGGTGGAGAACATCCTGAGGATCAGGATTTTAAGTGCCATTGTCAGCACACTGCTCTGTACCAATAATTTTTCAGAGAACCCTCCCTCAGACACATTGGTATGATTATAAAATCTTTTCTAATAAAGAAGCAGCTCCAGCAAACTCCAATTTCTACATAGCAGACCTAAAGTATTGAGAAACTAAAACTGCAACCACACGGGGTTGTATCCATCTCTTCCTGCAGTGGCACAGGCTGTGCTGGAATCCTGCAGTGACCAACTGATCTGGGTGTCACATCCCACAGCAGGGCAGCAGCAACTGCATTAAAGTTCACAAAATGTTATAATTGTGTGAAACAATCCACAATACTGCTCATACTTATGAGAGATCTCCTCTTTCTTTTTTAACTCTAGCTAGGGCAATAAAAATATTTAACAAAAAACCTGGAAAATCCTACCAGAAAATAGTGTGTTTGCTCCATGACTTCCTAAACCCCGAGCATCAGCTACCCAAGCAGTGCTCCAGTTATTCTGAACATTTTCCATAACCCAGTGTATTGAGAAGCACAAACATTACAGGCAAAGCACCCTGCTTACAAATGATGCTTAATTTGCAGTAAATAACCAAGTTAATTAGGAGTAATGATCCCCTAGACAGTCTCCACATCTAATTATTCTTTAAAAAAAAATCTGGCTGCTTGATGCACTGCAGAAAAAAGATCTAGAGAGGATTTTTTCATTCCAGTTTTCAATTTATCTCACTACATTATTAATTAATAATAATTAATATTCAGGCACTCACATTTTTATTTACAATTCAAGGCATGAATTCTTTATGAATGATGATATGAACTTTTAAATTTAATTAAGTAATTTAGAGGTAATTAATGTGTAAATTCAGAATATAAACTTCCTACTTGTTTATCTTAAAAGTGCAGCACTTGTTATTAAAAAAAAAAAGACCTTTTTGAGATGCAAAATTACTGGGATATAACAGATCATCTGCAGACTGACAGCTACAAAGTACATCATCAACTGGTCTTTCTGGCAGTTCCCTTATTCTCTTCTAGAAGGATCAACATTAAAAGTCAGATTGCATTACAGTCAGGCAAAGGCAAACAAGAATTGTTGAACAGGAAAGCTCCCAGCACAAGCAGCTTTTAAACAATGAAATGTTAGCGGCTTTGAACTACTCCTCCTTGTTGTTCTCAGACTTTGGAAGGTACTGGCCCTTTGGGAGATGAACAGTGGAGCCACAGGGCTCCCTTTTAGAAGAGAGACTCACAGGAATGACGGTGACATTTGCTCTACTGAGTCAGCTGTTCCTTAGCAGGACTGTGAACTAAGAATTTCCAGTTATCTACACTTACTCCAGTAAAATAATCACCAGGAACAGCCCAAATGCTGTTCTAGAGAGAGCACAACTCAGCTAGGAGCCATCTGTGTTGCCTAATCCTACAAACTGACTCTAACAGCCAGGAACTACCCCTCAAACAGGACTTTCTCAACTTGCCACGGCGCACATATTTACCCTGTGACAGAACATCCACGGAGGGCTGGTCTGCATTGACCGATTTCAGAACTTTCTGGTAGGTGTGGAAAATCTCTGGGAACTTTCTGTGATATTCCAGCAGCTTCTTGGACACCTCCTGCTCAGAGAGATCTTCTGGTTTCACCAACCTCTGCTGCACCAGGGGGTCACTTGGCCAGTCAAAGGTTGTGTGGAAAACCTCTACAAGGAACACATGGTTAGAAACTAAGAGCACGATTTAACAGGTCTCTAGTTAAGAATGTCCCTCCTAATTCCACCCCTAAAACATCCAACCTGATTTTTTTATTGAGCAATGTCAGGATTTTATCTCGCGATGGATGATTGATGATAAAACTCAACAGACAAAGCAGAGCTGAGTCTATTTGACAGTTTATTTTATTTAATGGAAATGCTTTTATTTAACCTAAAAGCACCCCTGCACCTCAGAAACAAAGCAGGACCTAGTGGAGATGCACAGCAAAATTGCAAACTCATATGGGCAGATCTAACCTTCAAATATTCTGTACTGCCTCAGTCCACTGTTTGCAGGCTCAGTACTGAGCTTTATATTTCTCTGTATTTTATTGGCACTGAAAATAATGCAGTGCCAACAAATACCATTTCCAAACAGCTGAAATTTATGGTTATAAATTCCTACTAATTCTTAAAGGGATCCAATTTAAATTTTAATCCTATAGTACTACAGTGTTTCTGAGACCAAGCAACACTCCAGTTTGTAGTGGAGGTCAGGAACAAACATACTGCACCTTGTGTGAGGGGATCAAGCCTTTTCCCACCGCTCCTCTCAATCAGCACAGTGTCTGGGGCATAAAGCATAACTAGGCAACAAAAAGGAAAAAAGAAGAAAAAAAATGTAGCTCTTGTTAATCACTTGCTTTATTCCCTGTAGCTGTTTAGACGTATCCTCATATTAAAGGTGGCTGAATTTATCTCAAGCACTTCTGTCTCATTCTCATTTCCCAGCATTCTCCCTGCAAATATTTTACTTCAATTTTAATCGGAATTTTGCTTCACCTCCTGTACAATACAGTGGGATAAAATATCCATGAATCCAGTACCCATGGGCACTAACTGTCCCCATTATCCGAAAAAAACCACCACCAGCAACAGAAAATTGTCTCTGGAGCCTCAGAGAGAAGTTCCCACTGAGCACTCGAGACTGATTCTCTTCTACACCACAAACCATTACTTTTCACCCAGGTACTCGGGTGGTGTGAGCAGTGAAACTAATTTTTTTTTAATAATCTCACAGAAAAGTGTTCAAACTTGATTAGAAAGCATCAAAAGAGGAAGAACCTGTCAGATCCCAGGGTTGCTTTTGGCTAATCATGCTCGCAGTTAAACACTGTAATTTAATTACTATTTTCAGTGCATTTGATTACAGGTTTCAAACAAGTTCTTTTTATGACTTTCTTCTCTGTACCAAATGGCTTTTTCAGGCACTTTTCTCCCTATTAAGGTACTCATACACTGTAAATCTCATCCCCTCTCAATCTTCTTTTTGATTAACTAGACAGACTGAGCTTTAAGATTCTCATCCAGGTCTTGGTGGCACAGATATAATTGTGAGCAAAACTCAACCTCAGATGTTATTAGGTATATTAAAAATACATGCCAGTACTAGACATTAAACATCCTTGCCTAACTCTACTGCAGTGATTCTGAATTCTTCATTAACAGTTGAATATCACCCAAATCAAATCCAAAGTGACAATTCATCGAGTTGGATAACACTCTGTTCCCTGTGCACTGGCAAGCTCTGCATTTATCATTTCACACTGCATTCCACACAATTGCAGGAACTTCTTACATTCTAAGTTGGTCCTTTAACTATAATTTGGGACAACTGGCTTCTCCTGTATGGCAAGGGCAGCTGTCAAGGTCTTGTCTATCAGCCCCTCTGCCAGTAAAACATTCCACCCAAATCCAGCCAGAATCCACCCATGCTCTGAAAGGTCAAGCTTAAAATCATCATGTTGCCACTTCACTTGAAGTTTACATTCCCTAATTCAACAAAAACATAAATTTGTATTTAGCACATGAGGAACTGATTCAGTCTGAGGATAAAAGCTGATTTTTAGAGAGGGAAGTCAGGAGCAAAGCTACTTGTAGCTACTCAGAGACACTTGGTGCAGGGTCTGGAATTTACAGAGCTCTGATGTGGAAGGAGAAAAGGGTGTGAAAGACAGGGCTTAAGGTCTCCCAGGTTACCTCAGGCTTTCAAGTGACTCTGAACCCTACTGAAATATTCTGCTGTCTGGTGACTATCTCCAGCATTGGTATTGAATTTATTGAGGATTTTTTGGGACAAACCCTTCTAGTCTTTCCTCCTGGATGCAATCACACACAAACCTTGTACTGCTTACCAACATGCCTCGGAAAAATGCCAGATGATTGCAGCATCCATGCCTGTTCCTGATTTTCAGGGAAGCCTTCCAAAATCCATCCCTATTGAACAAAAACATGAAACAGTTATTGATCCTGGAAGAGAAAAAAACCAACAATTAATACTAAATATCAGTGCTTTTTGCTCAAAAATTACCTCATTCTGATCCCTCCACAGCCCAGCATTTCTCATGGATGCTTGTGAGAGAAGAAAGCAAACATGGAGCACTGATATTTTTATGAAATGCATGCACTGATTCCACTGATACACAGCAATGGGAACTTATGGATTGTAGCAATGATTTTTTTTTTTCATGTTTCAATCTTTAAAACCAAAAACAAACCAACTTCCATCTCTAATAAAAACAACCCAAAACAATTTCTATAGTTTTGAAATATTCAAAAGGATACCAGCCCACACTGTGTATCTAAAAAAAAAAGGAGCTAAACAAATCTAAAGACAGATTTAATGCCAAGAATACCGAGGAAAATATGCATGCTTTCATTATTTTCTTAAATTATACAGGAAAACTCACAGTAATGGAACCAGCGTTCCCAGAGCTAATGAAGCAACAGAGCAAAAGAAAGAAAAAAGAAAAAAAAAGCCTTTTGCTCCCTTAAGTCCTTGTTATAGCCAGCTAAGTGTTGGATTGAGCATCTTTAAAAAAACATTTACAGATCTGTGAAATACCGTAGGAGAGATGCAGCCTCACTCAGTTTTTGTCTGATGCAGTATTTGAAATCTAATCCACTTCCCAGTCTCAAGCCTGACTCTTCTGAACTCTCCCTAATTTATCTGTTAGTTGCCTGAGCACACGTCCTTGCTGTTATATCCCATCCCTCAAAATAACTTTGTGATACCGCAGTAAATCTGGGAGCCATCTCTGGACTGCAATAAAGGAGATATTTTAATATTGCATTAACTGGCAATCATTATCATCTCCCACATAAATCTGGTGCTCTGTCAGTATGGGGTCCAAAGGTTCTCCAAGTATTTCAGGGAAACCTATCTCCAGAACTTCTGTAGGAGGGAATGGGCCATTCCAATTACACAAGAAAATAGAGCAGACTATTTAAAATTCCTTAATTAGCCTGGTTTCAGGAACATGTCATCCTGCTGATAGATGTAGAAAATACGAGACTCAAGTAACTGCAAGCCATTTTTGCCACTCCCAGTGTTTGCTCTGCCAAATTAGAATGAACCACTGGCTAAGGTCACACAGGTGCTGAGAAATCAATTTATCCCCTGGGACTTGCAGGAGGCAAAGCGGCACAATGTTTGTAGTGCTATGCCAGGAACTTCAGCACTAGTTTGGAATATATTGTGTTCAAAATATACATATATATACATATATATATATATAAGGGGGAAAACAGATCTTCCAGGGAGAAATGGCATCTGAGGTCTGAGGCAAATAAATCAATGCCAATTTACACAGACAACAAATCTGGCTTATTTTCTCCACTCTGAGTGCAACGTTTTTGGAAACTGTAACAAAACAAATGAAAAAAAAAAACCCAAACCACCCCACAAAACCTGATGTGCTTATGGCTCAAATCACAAAGTTCAACAGGCAGCAAACACAATACTGTATTTTAACAATCCACAGCAAACTTCAAGAGGTTTTCATACAAATTTCAAAGGTCCTTAAAACAGGCAATAAGCAATTTTATAGCGAAAACTTTTGGCTGTTTAGGAAAACATAGCTCAATAAACAGCTTCCTGCAGCAAATATATTTTAAGGCATTAAACAAATGCAAAATAAACACACAGTACAAAAATAGTGAGCATTTTGGAGCTGATTTCCAAAGGTCTCTGAGTTGTAGGGTATCAGTCAGTCCCTAATTAGAATACATTATCCATCTACTTGACACTTCAGTGAAATGTCTATTCCACCACAGAGCTGCAGCTTTGTTCAGAACAGGTTTATTGATATTCTGCTGCATTCCCTCTCCATACCCCCAGTGGCTCGGTTCTGTTTTATCACACATCAAAAAGGCCGTATGCTCAGGGCACCCCATGCACAGCTCGGAGCTGGAGGTCTGAACAGCTGCAAGTAGTGTGGTATCACAGGAGGGACAAGCTCCAAGCAGATGTCACAGATGAAATAATAAAAAAAAAAGGGGGAAAAAAAAAAAAAAGAGTGAAAAGGGAGTGTGGCTTGGGAACGGAGCAAGAGGAAGCGAGACACAGCAGAGCAAGACCTGACTTGAAATATGCCTATCATGCTTTATGCAAACACTGGTCTTTTTTTGCCCTCCTGACTGTCATTAAAGTGTAATTAGTAACTTCACATGGTAAATTTGTTTCTTTAAGAAGCCATCTATTTTTGGTTCTTGATAGCAGTAACCTTCTACCTGTGCATGGATTGCACCTTATCACACCAAGGGTGGAACAAAGGCTGAAAGTGAGGAATTCCACGGTGCCTGCACTCTGTGGTCACTGCTCCCCCTCTTCCAGCTGGGAACTTCCCTCCTTTCCCACATGAACCCCTTAAACAAAGATTCTGCTGCTGCCTTAATGCCAGGTGAGCTGCTTCTCGGAGACCCAGGCCATGCTGAAAATCAGCAACAAGGAAGCACTTTCAAAACCATCACTTTCCTCTCCAGACCTCAGGAAGCTGGAGAAAAGGAAATGCTCAAGGTCATTCCCAAATGTAAATCTCCCTGCTTTGCTGGCAGTTCTCTCAGCTCTGACACCAAGCCTACAGAATTCCACACTTTCCACCACAATAATAATGACTTGGGTATTCAAGTTCCCTCCTGTTGTTTGACCTGTACATCCTCCATATTTTTTTTTAATTACCAAATCCAAAATTGACACCGCCTTTGAACAAAGGAAAAGGAACAGCAGAAAGAAATAATGCTGAATTATGTGGCATATCAGAAAAAAAAAATCTCAGCCAGAAGCATAAAGGTCATGAATACAGCTGCTTTTAGGAAAACAAGTAATCACAGCAGTTTTTCCACATTATTCTTCAGTGGTTTTGAATAAGTATTACATGGTTTTCACTCCCAAATGAAGAAAGGGGTCAGACAATAACACAAAAAAATAATATCAGTAATAGCTTTGCTAGCATAGATCTAAAATTCTGGAGATTTTCAGAGCATGGCAGACTGAGGCGTGCAGTAGAAATACTGATAACCCAGGTCTTGCAGTCCATCAACATTAGCAGTATGGATGCTGGAAGAAGCTCAAACCTTGCCAGATTTCCCATTAGAAAGGAACATCTTATGCCCCACATTAGTTTTGTCAGTCCAGTAAGGTGGAAAGATGTTTTAAAAAGTTCCATTCTTCTCAGAAAACAGAAAATGTGGTGAATGGGCAGATTCTCTCCCCACATAAACCTTTGTAACATCACTTTCTTTGCAGGGAGCTTCACAGAGACAATATGATGATCTTTAGCTACCAAGGTAAAACCTAACAGAACCAATCAAGGTAAAACCAAACAGAACCATTGCTCTCTTTGCCTTCCCTCTTTCAAGGGCAACCACTGCCCTTCTGGGCTGTTTAATACCAATCTCAAGTCATTCTGCCACTCGTTGTGTGAATCACTGGCCTAAGCTTAGTTTCTAAGGATCCTAAGGCTCCAGGAAGGTGGCTCAGCTCTCTCTCTCTAACACATCCTGAGCAATCTCTCTCCACTGGCTTTCTACAGCTCCACGAATTCCCTCCACAACCCCAGCAGTCACAGGGGCTGCAGCCAACCTGTGCTAACCCTGCAAGATGAAAAGTCTCTGTATCAGCTTCACAAGTCCCAGGCTCGAACATAATGTTTGCAATAAGTTTTCTGTGTGTGCTGCAAGACCTCCCCATCTGATCCCTCGCAGTCCTAACTACGTTTGTGTTAGAAGAACACATAACACAGAGCCTCAGCAGAGCTGTTGATCAATAAAAATGTTCTCCTTAGAGAACGCCAGTGACATCTATAAACCTGTGAGTGTCAAAACAACGGCACAAAAAATTCTGTGTTCCTACTGTCAGTGGGATGAAAGCTGTACAATTAATGCCAAGCCAATGACACCACAAGGAGAAATAAAACAAACAGCTGGTGGTACTGTGGTCCAACATGCTGCTCCTAATCTATGAACATTTTCAGTGAAAACATGCTGACTCATGTTTTGAAAGAAACGGCATAAATCTGGTCAATGATGTAAAAACCCTCCAGCATTAATTCCATTTCGAATTACACAAGGAAAATATTACACTTAAGATGCATAGATCCCCTTTCAAAGGAGAAAATAACTTGTGGTCACTTTGTGTATGTCTATCTATTAATGTAAAGATTTTTAATAACCATCACACCTTTGAAAAACAAATGATGTGCTTTTCCTAAAACCAGCTGAAACCTCAGCTAGGTTGATAACATCCACTCCATTCTTGCTGAATGTCAGGGAAGCTTTACAAAGGGTTTTTTCCCCCCTGGTTCTGTAGGACATCCAGCACTGATTCAGTGCTGCTGGTGACAACAACGGGAACATAAAATGCAGGCAGGACTCTATGCAGCTGTTGGCATTTTAAACCACCTTGTCACCTTACTCATACATGACCTAATACTTCAAATAACTCACTGAGAGATCCTTCCCTCATTATTGACAGGACAACTAAAGCCATGCCACCAATTATAGAAAGTGCAGGGAAAAAAAGGTGGAAAATAAGGAGGATGCAGCCTGAGAGAGCAACGGATTTTGCTTGTACACTGACAGTAAAACTCACTTTAACAAACAGTGGAGAAAACAGCTGTTGAAAACATATGTTCTTTTAATCAGTGAAAAGATGAGCATTTTTGAGAGGTTTTAGAGCTCCTGTTACAAAAGAACTAAAAATGCCACAAAAATGAACAAGACAGTACACCACATGTGTGGTTTTGAACACGTTCTCCTGCCAGCCGAAGGGCCTAGGTCCTGTGTGGATTTATTACAGATAAACAAATACATTAAGTGCTACCAGATATTTGACCTGGAGTGCTAAGTAACCATAATGAGTTAAAATGAAGTAAAACAGCTCAGCTAAAAAGACCTTCAAGGAAAACCAGACAGACCCATATAACTCAAGCACAGGGAATGGCAATGCAAAGGTTTAATTCTACTTTGCAAATTCAATATTAAGAGATCAATTATAGAGTAAGGTCTTGCAGTATTTTGTAAAGAAAAGTTGATACCACTCAGGATTTCTGCAAATCCCTTTACTTTTTCTTTCTAAGGATCAAAAAAATCATTGTTTCAGTGTCCCAGATGATGAAACATGGAGCAAGAAACATGGGATCCCACATATCTGAAGACAACCAAACCTATTCAGTTGCCTATTTGTGTAAGCTAAGAGTGAACATATTAATTATTACCTAGAAGAGAATATATTCAAGTGCAGTGTTTCCTAACACAGGAGGAAAAAAGAGACACAACGAGAAAGAAATAAAATTGATATTAGTAATGTTAAGACTCTTTTCCTCCCCTTTCCTCAAGAAGAGCCAAAACCTTAACATATTGATTTTTATCTATTTTCTGTTTATCTGTTTTGTCCACTCCATCTCTGCCAGTTGCCCCAGGCAATCAACAAAGCTCTGCTTGTTCAGCCTTTGATCATCTCTGTGCTGGAAGATTAGCATATGCATACTCTCATCCTCCCCTTTATCCTGTTAATAAAGCTCCAAACTCCCTCCGCTGATGTTCAAGAAAGCAACCGGCTCCGGAGCCCCCGATGATTTGCCCCCATTCCCTGCTCTGCTCAGGACTTGGAATGCTAAGTACCATGCACGAGTTGTGTAAGTGCTTATCCACCGGCCCTCTGAGGAGCAATTCTTACTTGTTTGATGCAGTCCACGTTTGACAGACGTTCCTGGATCAGATTGGCCCAAAGCGCGTTGGGAATTTTCTAAAGAAAGAACAAAAAAAAAGGCTGAATATTCACAATTGAGTTCAAAAGGAATTTTACCATGCAGGCACGTTGTGGTTAAAGGTGAAGTGAGATGTCTTCTTGGAAATAAAGAAATAAATAATTCTGTGCGAATCCTGGGTCATTAACATGAGTTAATGACAAAGAGTTAATAAGGGCACAAAAATCAGTGTTAAAGGGAAGCTGAGCACAGAGCATGAATATCCACGGGGTTTTTGCACACTGACATGGAAGCAGTGCCAAGTTTTGCACACTGACACACACACTGGACATCAGACTTGCAAAGGGATCCATAAGAACATCACATCCACAAAGCACCCTTTTAACCACAAGTATCTGACCCTTGACTGCTCCATGTGTCAGAGGGCTCAGCATTAGGGACCTTGCCCGTGAGACAAACAGAACCTCAGACACTGAGCAAACAACACAAAGAGTCTGATTTTCAGGTTTGTTTCACAGCTTCAGGTAACTCTCATCATCCAAAAAGTTTATTTAAAGTATATTTTAGTGTTGAACTTAGTTTATTTTTACACTCAGAACTATGAAATGTCCTGAGTAACTGCATCTGTCAATATTTTCAAAGTGCTGTTTAGTTCGTGACTACTACTTCGTCCATCTCTAGAGATGTTTTGTAAGAAGGTATTTGCTGTGTGACAGAAGAACAAAGTTCCTACACAGATTTAACATCCCTCAACATTTCTTCCACTGTATTTGATTTCCTAACAAGAAATTAGCAATACTCTTCTTTCCTTCTAGTAAGAATTTGCTTCACTATCGTGCTAATTTAGGCTTTCTTTCTATGCTGAACTTGGTTAAACTGTGTTAGCCAGTTTAACTCAAAGTCTAAACTTCTGTCCACGTAGCTCAGTCATTAATTATTTCACTAAATGCTTTGTCTCATTCATTCTATCACTATTGATAAAATGAATACTCAGAAAAAAAATCTGCAATCAGATTCTCTACCTCCCCAAATAAATTATCTTTCACTTAACAATGTGAGCTTAACTCTCTGTTCCCTTTAGTTCCATATATCGTGGGTCCTCATGTCTTTTTCCTAACCAGTCTGAAGGGTATAAACCTGAAAAGGAGTCTTTCTGGAGGCTTGGAGAGGTAGATAGGGCAGGAATCAGATGCTTCTCTGTATTCAAGATAACCTTTCAACATATTTTTCCAATCTGTCACTGACTTGTAATAATAAGACAATTAATTACATCACTGATCAACTAATCCTGGGAGTCATGACACCTGGAAAAATTGTTCTTTGGACCAACTCCTTTGAACATCAATTCATACAATGAAAAAATGTGGCTGATGATGTGGAAAGATAGCATAAAATCTTCTTCAATAGATGATGAAACAGTTTCGCCAGGAGTGGGGGAAATGCTAGCACAGAAGGCACTTTGAAGGAGGGTGGAGAAAGCGCTCCAGAAGACCCAAAAGGGACCAGTGAGGCACAGCCCAGGTGGCCCAGCCAGGCAGAGTTTGCTTGGCTTGTTTATCTCTATTGTCCCCAGCTCTCAGTGCCTCTCCTCGCATCAGCCATGCATGAAGCAACACTCAGGCAGGTAAAAGAGAAGGAGGGAGGGAATTTGCTGTGTTTGTTGAGAGTCAGCAGGTCCCAGAGGGTGCTTTGTCAGAGCCTCCTGCAGCCCCTCGCTGCCAGAGCCTGCTCGGTGCCTCTGAGCCTGTCACCTTCCAAAGGGGCACCACGCTGCTCCCAGGAACAGCCAGGGCTTGCTGCTTCTTTCATGTGTCATGTCAAGGCAGGCTGGAGACTGCTGGGGGCCGCTCTGCTAAGCCTTGCCAAACCAATTTAAACCAAATTTATCCTAACTTCTCTCCATGCAGTGGTATCCTTACCCCTGTCTTTTGAGCAGGGTTTGTTGCACAAAAACAAGCAAGGACACGCATTCAGGTATTTCAGTGGTTTAGCTCCTTCTGCTCTCTGTGGCTCAATTCCACTCTCATTTCCTGGGCAGTTTTCCTCCTACTGAGCTGTGGCCTGCAAAATCTTTGTCAATAGGCTGCTTGCAGAATGCCTAATTGTTCAACTAGAAATCAGGATATCTGATACATATCAGGTAGCCCATTATTAATTTATCTCTCATAAACATATCAATATATCGTGAGCCTGGTAGATGGGACTGCACCTCCCAGAAATCGGCAATAATGGACAGTGACACATATTTGGTAACAGCCAAACCACACCTTACCTACAGAGCTGTCCCAACACTCGGTGCAGTTAAAGGAAACACTGCTGTGGGATTTTGGTCATGTTCAGACCACTTTTTTATCCACGCTGGTTTAATCACTATTTCCATATTTGCTGAAAAACTGTACCCATTCATGATTAATTTTATATATTCCATGTTATTTCAGGGACATCATACTTCAATTTCCATGCCTGGTCTACTCAGAGTTATATTTCAATGATCTTTTCATAAAATTCCCACTTTTTTTGCAGGGGAGAACTCGCACTAGACATTTTTCTTTGAATTTTTGGGTATATTTGCTCTGAAAACAGCTACAGCCAAAAACCTCCAGCTTCTCCAAATTGGCACCTTGGAGACAACAGCAATCAAGCTTGAAGAAATTTAATTTAGGATCCTGAGAATCATGAACGTTTGGATTTAATTTGTTCAGATAAATACACATGAAAGGCTGGTGTTTTATGGATACACAAAACTGGAACAGTTCCTTTTTGTTCCTTCACAGTGGCTTATCCTAGAATAGATTGGAATGCTGACCATGCAGAGTTAAGGACGCCTTGGATTTCTTTCTCTTCTATTTTATTTCTTTTTAAAAAGCACAGGGACATGATACAACACTGGAGCAGTTTTAAGTTATTAAGTATTATGCAAACACCTTAACTGCAATTTAGTGTAGCATTAAGAGCACACCCATCCCACAAACCCACAATTACCACAGTTGTTTCAACTTCTTATTTTATCCAGTTAACAGGAAAAGTGAAACATGCAATAGCTCATCATTAGACTTCACTATAGGAAAACCTGAAGATGCTTCCTATTAACATTATAATAACTAGAGATGAGGGAATAATTTGCAATGATTTATCCAAAAATGTAGCCTCTTTTTCTGTTCATGGAATATTTATTGGTAGCTCGTGGTTCTTCAATTTACTGAATATTCAAAAATATTTGACTTCTTTTTGGAGTATTTTTACATGCAGAATGATCACATTTTGCTTTGAACACTCAATATTTAAAATTCACTACCTGAGCTGTGCTCATTAGTAAGTGGCCAGGTAGGTGTGGGTGAATGATTGCTTGTCCAACTTGAAAAATGGAGCTTCAGAGAATAATCATGGGTTTTAAATATGCCTTCCATGGCTTCCTGTGCCAGGAAAACGCAAATGCTTTGATGAGCGAACGCAAAAGAGATGAAAGCTTGGCTAAAGATGAGTAGGTATAATCCGTGAACAAACATTCGCAGAGCTTTTTGCAGCACTTGCCCCAGCCTAGTGACATTGGCCAAGTGACCTCAGACTGCCCGACCTCTGGCTCTGGGGTTAATGCAGCCACAGCAGCCTTAGATGTGAGAAACAACATTAAACTGTGTTATACCAGACTCTCCAAAAACACAGCCTGAGCTCCTGCTTTTCCTCTTCTTCATTTATTAAATTGCTTTGGCCAGGACTACAACTTTTTAATGCTCTGGTTATATCAAAACTCATGTAAACAGCTCTTGTTCTGCTCCTGAACAGACATTCCAACCTAGAGGAACCCAGGAGTTCCCTCCTAATTCTAGGAGTTACATTTGAAGAAACAAACTCACATAAAAGAAGAAAATTATTTCGTGAAAACCTCCTTCTAGGGTCTAAAAATCAAACCCAAAGGCAAACTGCACAGTGCTGAACCACCAGCAGCCTCTGCTCTGCGGGCCCTCCTCACTACCTGATTAGCCTTGACATTTTTGACTTTCATCTTCCACACCATCCATCTTTTTAAATCAAATAAGCCCAAAAGGACACCCTTGAAAGTGCATCTGTATAGTCTGAAATATGTTAATAATTACAGTAATTAAACCAAAGGGAATTTTTGTTTTAAATTCTCCCCCTCCAAGTATAAATTTATGAACCTATCAAAACAATCTTTAATAATTAGAACTAAGATTTCAAAGTACATATTCTCAGTAAGAATAATTCCATATCACCCCAGCCAAATGCAAACATTTTTGCCTGTGAGTTCAAGGAGTTCAACGAACTCTTTCCTCTCAGATCTTGAAGTGTGTTACTTGAGGCATCTCCAAACTTCATTCACTAATCCAGTATTTTATTCAGTTTTGATAAACACTACCCTATTTTAACCTAATTTTCTAAGCAAAAAAACCTAATCTGTGTATCACACTGTCTGCCATCTGAGTAAATTACAAATCTGTTGGCCAATTCCAATTCTAAATTGGATTTAGCAGGGGTGTAGAATTCCCACAGATAGGAAATTGCTTCAATTTTTATGAAAATGGGTGATAAGGGACAAAATACAAACTCAAACTAGTGGACTTGTTAGAGAAAGCCACAAAACCCCACACTTCTTCCATTCCATTTCTCATGGAATGCCTTGACATTGGAGAAAGGAATCAGCCAAAAGGGCAGGAATCAGATGCTTCTCTGTATTCAAGACAACCTTTCAACATATTTTTCCAATCTGTTACTAATTTTTAATAATAAGACAATTAATTACATCACTGATCAACTAATCCCGGGAGTCATGACACCTGGAAAAATTGTTCTTTGGACCAACTCCTTTGAACATCAGTTGGGATGCCCACAATGAATGGATTTAAAAATCTGACTGGAGAAACTCAGGGATCTGGAATTGGGTAAAATTCAACAATCTGAGTCAGCTGCTCCTGCCTCAGCTTAAGAGCTTCCAGGGCTGTCAGGAACTGACTGGATTGTCATCCTCCTTTTGAGTTAATGCACCAAGTAAGTTATTTGTGTCATGCTACAGAGAAATCAAGCACGCACAACTAAGTAGCACTGTCAGATCAAAAAAAGTTCTTTGTGTACATATTTTCCAGAGCATTTTGTACCAAAGGAGACCTCAGAGATTAATGCTTATTTTATCGAGATTATCAAACAAGCCCAGATAGAAGACACTGTGTTTAACAATATAATGAACCATTCTTTAAGCTGGATTGTGCATTCCCGGACTTTTCCCAATTCTGCTGCTCGTTTCAAGGTTAATATTTTCAAGACCTCCATTACTCTGCATTGTCTCCCTCTCCTGCCCCTGTTCTGTGTCCTGACACACCAATGTACAACACAGAGAGAGGAGGGTCTTTACTCTCATCTGCTCAACTCAGCAGTGGAAATCATGGGAATGCCACATAATTCCTGTTCTGTAACACGAGAACAACTGTTATTATATTCTCTTACACACCTGGTTTCTTTCTTTATATGCCTTTGCTTCCTCTGTCTGCGTTAATGCTTCCTTGAATAACAAAGTCTCCTGAGAGACACGTATGGCATTGAAATGTTTACAAAGCCACATAGCCTGAGGGAAGAAAAAAAAAAAATACAGGTTGAAATATTTGGAAAGAAAATGAAGCAATTTTTCTCAGAAGGCTGCAGAAAGACAGAGCTTTCCTAAGCCATACATTCAAGTATACAGACATTTAAGTATATAAGCAACTTTAGGTAGTTTCTTACAAAGATGTTCAAGAGTCTACAGCTTTGAGTAACAGCTTTTTCAACTCCTGTACCTTAACACAGAATTTAAAGAAGGAAACATTCTTCCTACCATGCACTCACCACCATCACCTGCAGTTTCTGAGGTTCAAATACAACTTTGACCTTTGCATTTAATCGGTGCCCATGGACATGAGACAACTGACCATGCAAATGGAGCAATTCACAGCAAGGGAACACCACAAATGTGTGAACCTTTACTTCCCCCAGGCTAATTAGTCCTGCTAAAAGGCTTGGAAAACAAGGCAGGCAGAATTCTGTTGCATTCCAGCAGTATCACTACATGAGTGAGTTCTCACAGATCTCACACGAAAATATCTATTTAACCTGTAGTGTAATACACAGGTGTATGCCTCAGGAATGCCATAGTTCAATTTGTCTTGTGCCCATCTATCACTCGGATAAATCTCAAGATTATTTTCCCAGAATAAAGTTTTCCCAAATGCTGAGCTCAGTAGAAAGTAGAAGGTGAGTGGGAAGTGTTACAACACCGAAGGTACTTACAACTGTAGTTTTCCCAGAAGCAGGTGGACCAAGGACACAAATTCTTGGAGCTATGGAACAAGGATATGCAAATGTCAAGATGCAGAATAGCAAAAATCCCAACCAGTTTCCCACTCTTGCATTGCACAAAATCAATGTAACCACCATGAAACAATTATTTCAGCTGGAAAGCGGCCTGAGTGGAGACTTTGGGATTGGGCTCCACTGGGAAAAAAAAAGGGGGAACAGTAAATCAGTGCCAGCTGGGTCCTCCTTTAATCTCCATGGTCAATGAGATTAACACTCTAACTATGCCACTTGGAGAGATATATGAGATATGTATATCTCAATCCATTCAAACACACAGATAGTTTAGTGGGTGAACCATAAGATACAAACATTTCCTTACCTGAGTCTGACTTTTATTCCCAAAACATTGATTTAGAACTAACACATTTTGTGATGAAAAACTATTTCACTTTTTAGTTTCACCTAAACAGGTCGTGTCAGGGTTCAGAGAAGATTCAGATACTGCAAAATGAAGCACTCTCTCACTATGCTTTTTGACAGCTGCCTTCATTTTTTCTAGTCACCATTTAAAGTAATTTTCCTCATTTCTGTTTCTCATGTTTCTCTGCTGCACGTCCCTCTCCTTTCCCTGAGGGGGCAAGGTGCAAAAATGCACCCAGTTCTGAGGAATTCTTAATCCAGTGCACACACACAACACAACAGGCATTACTGCCATAAGCTTTGTTGGGAATGAAGTAGAGGCAAGACAAACAAGAGAAAATGGAGTCGCTCTTAAGAAAGTATTTGGAACTTTTTCCATAAATACACCTTGGGCTGCAATCCCTTGAACTGTCATTTTATATTAACAGCTTTGATGTTTTTTCCCCCTATACCACAGGGGAAAAAAAACCCCAAACCAAACCAGAGTGTGCGGGAGGGACTGGTTAGTATTTACTGGGAGTAACGTAGGTCAGAGCAGAGGAGGGATCCACTCACCCAAAACCTCCTCAGCTCTTGATAACCAAGGGAGATCGTGTCTGATGCTAACAGACAGGCAAGGATGTGAAATGTATTTTTATGAGGCCTTCCATGCACTTAACAGTTATTGGGCAGGTGCAATTTTTAAACATACATGAAACCCAAATTACGGATTCATCTTTACAAAGTTATCTGACTTGGAAGGTTTAAGAACAACTCCCCCCTTATTGGTTCTTGCAAGTGCAACAGAACTAGTACACAATGTAGAAAAATACTTTAAAAGGATACATCAGCTGTTTTTATCACCTAATTTCTTTCAAATGTAATGTGATTAAATCCTAGGGTTTTTTTAAAATCTAACACCTTGAAACTCCAGCCCGGTACTTAGGAATTATTTATAAACAGCGTCATAAAAGAGTGCTTGGGTGCCAACACTAATCAACTTCTTCAAACCACTTCAAAGAAAATCAAAAAACCTTTCCATCCACAGATCCTTTTGAGGTTTAACTAGGAGCATGATTTAAAATTCACAAGAAAGCCCTTAGGTATTGAAGCTTTAATACACAGCTTTTTTGGACAAACGTTTGATAAAAAACGAAACATACCATTATATACACCATCTCATGCTTTAATATTGCCCAGGGCTACTGTAAATGCTCACTTTGTACTAAATCTGGTTTTCTCTCTGCTTAGTGGCTGGCAGCAGATGGGGCAGTGTAATTCACTGATTTACTCATTTGCACACTTGTAAGACTCCTCTAAAGCATTCTCCCCAAACATATGACACAGGGGCACAACCAGGACACCACTGGATGTAATGTTTAACCCCTCCAATCAACAAACAGTCACTATTTAATACTGCAGCTCCCAACCAGCAGCTAAATTAAGTCAGGAAATTCTGGGAAATGCCTTTTTCTTCAGTAACAAATCATATTTAATTCTGCATTTAGCCTTGATGAGATGTTACAGGATTTACTCCTCCAAGTAAAGCCAGTTTTAACATTCAACAATGATTTTAGAAACAACAAAATTAATCCTGGAATAACACAAAAGAACAGCTGGACTCACTGAGCTCCATTTAAATCCAAAAGATTCTATGATTAATATTAATACAACAAAATTTGCTTAACTTGTTAGAGAAATCCTTTGTCGAAGAGGAGAAGCACAGGGTACATGCTGAACATTCTTGCAGAACTTTTTTTACATTCCTTCAGAGGTTTGAGTGTAAAGGAGGAACTCACAGAAATGCCACTTGGATCCTAAAAGCCTTTTTCATTAGCACAAACCAAGATAGTGTGTAGAAAACTAGCATCTTTGAATATGAAAGAATTACCAGACTTCATGAGGCCCTTGAAGGTTTTTAGAAGGAACACTTGAAAGAACAATAGTACAGAGCCCTAAGCACAAACACTTTGCCACACATTTGACCTACGAGATTTTCGAGGCAGTTGTAAGCTATAATCACCATTAGACTTGTTTATATTTTTAAAAGTACTTTAGATCCTATTATTAATTAAAAAGGTTTTCTAACTTCACACCTGGGATAGATGGAATGCTTCTTTTCCACACAACTCTGTTTGAAATTTTCTCTAGGGCTAAAACTGTCTAGCAAGGCAAGATCATGAAAATTCATCACTTTACTGATGGCTCTAATAAGGTTTTTTTTTCTTCTAAATAGTCAGCACCTTCTGCCATGATCAAAAAGTAAAATCAACTCTGCTACACATTTCTGTTACATTATTTTCCATATAATTTATTCTTAAAACAACATTTAGGCTTTAATTTTAATTGGAGTTCCTCTCCTTCCTTAACAGGGTTTTCCAGACCAAAAGCAGACAGCATTTTCCCCTTGACAAACAACTGCTGTAGTTCTGTCTTTAGCCTCTAAGTACTGAAGCCATGAGATTGAAACCTGCCTAATTCTGTTAGAATAATACTGTGGGGCTTCAGGACAAATGCTAGCCCAATGGGAAGAAATTTTATCAGCATCCATTATCAAACCGCAGGAAATTCTTCCACATTTTTTCCATGGGTCTACAAACCAGATGGATTCTTCATGCTGCCTGCACCAGAAAAGGCTGGACACAATTTGCAGGTTTTGATTTTTTTTCTTTAACGTATTTAGCAGCATTCCAATCAACATCCATCTGATCAGCACCACTAAGAGCTCGCAGCACCTCCAGTGATAATGATTTCACTGATGCTGCAGCAGAACTTTCATAATGGTTTACTCTGGTTTTAAAGAAACATCAAAGCTCCATGACACCAGCTCTTCCTGACAGCTCATGCAGAACAAAAATTATAGTTCAGCAGTGCATATCCAAATATAATCTGCCTAAGGGTGAACAGTTTGTAAATCAAATAATTTGATTGAGGGTACATGCTTTTATTGTGCAGGATACAGACTTCCTATTCAATTTACCAGGTTTTATTACACAGAGGAGCAGACACACTCACTGTTCCTTCAGCTGAGATGCCACCGAGCAGTGGAACTCATTAACAGCAGCGAGTAACAAACCAATCAAAAAGCAGAGAATCTGCCAGCCCAGGTAGAATAGGAACCCAAATTTACACCTGACAAAAAGAGTAATTAGTGAGCTTAAAGACAACAGGAAATATCAGATGGGGCACAGAACGCATTAATAATTGATACACCAGAAGTCTTTGTTATTCCCTTAGAGGGTTTCATTGTTATAACTGTTAAAGTGCATTTTTTATTAGATTATCCACTAAAAAAAGAAATTAAAAGCATCTTGCCTATAACTATTCCAAAACGCTCATCATTTTTTTTTGTTTCCCCCCTCCCCAAGACTCAGCCTGGAAAGTTTGATCCATCACCTGCCAACGGCAGCGCAGTTCCCAACAGCTGCTCACAAATCAGGAATTGAGCTATTTACAGTGTCTCCATTTTCACTCACCGTCATCATTGTTTTGCTTTAAATGGTTTATCATGAACTCAATGGGATCATCTGGCTTATGAATTAATAGCTCTTCAAGCATGTTCTGGAAATAAATAGGACAAAGTCACAGGAAAATTTAACACAGCTCTGCAGTCATGGTATCTTGCATTTTCACAGCAATGTTACAATGAGGATCCTAAACAGCTTATAAATGCTTATTTATTTTCTTTCACAGCCAAAATTGAGACTTCAGAACCTATTTTAGATGCTGAAAAACTGAAGCTGGTCAGAAAGTTGTCAATAAACCCCCCCCTCCCCAACCCTTTTGCTTTGGCTTATTTATGGTACATATGGACACCAGAAAGGTTTGGCTCAAGCAGCCTGGGGTCAATAACGGTTGAGCCAGCACTGACATAAAAACCATACAAGGAGCTTGGAAATCAGAATTAACTTGAATTTGTGTCTCTGCAGGGCAAGTTGACCCTTCTCCAGCACATTCCCACAAGTTTCTGAACAGCCCAGAGGAGTGCAGAACGGACAAGAGCTGTGGAAAACACATCCCACCAGCCAAACCCACAGAAGCAGCACATTTCACACCTGTACCTGCACCAGCTTTGCCTCCTACATGAAAAGGAGTGGGGAGAGGTGGAAAAAAAAGAAAAAAAAAGGCTTAAAGCCTTGCCTTGAGTATCTCTTTGGAGCCCATTTTCATATTAAATCCTTGAGGTTATACAGGGCCTTGTTTCAGCTCCCACCCATAGCAGTGGGGACCTTGCACTGGTTTCAGGGAGGATTTTGGCTTCAGAGGCAGAAAAAAGAACAACCCTGAGAAATCCATACATTTCCTAGTAAGACATTTCAGCACAGCCACGAGTTCTGTAATTAAAACTAAACATCAAACAGAACTAGAGTTCTAATTTAGATAAGCTGCAGAAATGCTCATGCTGGAGGAGACATTTCTAAAAAGCAGCCATAACACTTATATATTTGCAAGTAAATTCCATAAAGTCCGTGCAGTCCATAAAATTTTATATCCTCACCAACTGATTGTCTTTTACTAGAATTAGATGGCCTATTTTCCTTTTCTACTTCATCCACTTCATTAGAATAATTAAATCACTCAATTTTGTTTATAAACTGGTGATCGTGCAAGTTCTGATGCATCAAGGCCTGGGTAGCACGGAGCATAAACTAGGCAATTTGTATTTTTATTGAAAGTTCATTTAAAAATTATTACTTTCCAGCAACATTTATTTAAACTAAGAAATTTGGATTTGACACTACACTTATGATCAGTTTTAAAACTAACAAACCGAAGAAAATCTGGGTTTATTATAATTCCAAAACGTTCAGGCTGACAGTGATTGACATTGTCAGTGTTTCTTGCCCCAGTCTTACCTTCAAACCCTTAATTTTATTCAGTTCTGCTAAAATCAGTTTAATTTCATGAGTAGTTCTGGTAATCTCTGGGGGAGGTTCACGTTTTGGGTCTCATGTCGCTTTTACATTTTGTGTTTTGTAAATGTTTTAGCACAACAATTTCAAACTGTGTTTGTTTGTGTCGTTGTGTTGCTCCAACACAACTGAAGCACGAAAAGAAAGCAAGACACTGAGTAAATCCCACAAACATTTTATGTGAGTTCCTGCAGCTGCACCCAATGCCTCGGGGCTTGCAAAACACAGTATTGCATTAAAAAAAAAAAAAAATCACAAATATCACGCCACACTAGTCATAATAAACAGAGAAAATAAAGGATAGCACAAAAAAAAAAAGAACAGGAAAAGAAACGTGTGCGTATTTCAGTGAGATCTGAACAAGTGAAAACGACTTTGTAACAGAGCTAAGAGTTGGCAGCACACAGGGGAAGGCTCTCCGGAAAGTTCTCCTGTGAGAACAGCACCAGAATATTCACACAAACCTCCCCACGCACGACACCAGGGCTTTTTCCGAACCTACAGAACAAAACACACCCTTCTCTACAGCCGGGAAACCAGCCTTGCTATGTACCCAAATCACAAACGACTCCACAAGCGCACTTTTCTCCCTTTATTTTTGACGCAGCCGGCCCCGAACAGCCACAACAGGAACGCAGGAGGAAGGGTTTTACCCCGGGGCCGGTCAGCAGGCGGTGACCGGCCCCGGCTCAGCGACGGCAAAGCCTTCACCGCGTTCTTCCCGCACTTAATTTGTCACTGTCCCCCCTTCCTCCTCCTCCTCCTCCTCCCCTCCTCGTCCTGCCTCGCCTTTCACCGACTCTTTTCTTCCTCGGGCTGCCACTTTCTTCCACAAAACAAATGACACGTACGAGCCGCAGCAACTGCCAATTAAAATCATTAACTGCGAGAGGCCACGGCCGCTTCGCGCACACGGACACCCGCCCGGCAGTTCCCCCAGGAGCCCGCACCGGCCGCTCGCCCGTGCCCCTCCC
>VZTE01003369.1:1003690-1039878 GCA_013397775.1 Eulacestoma nigropectus
GCAGGAGCTGGAAGAGCCCCCGCTCCTCCGCGTAGGCGCCCACGGGCGGCGGCCACGGCCGGGCCTCGTCCTCCATGGCCGCCTCCGCCATGGCCGCCCCGGTAACGGCAACGGGAAGCGGGGAGACGTCATCGAGCGGCGACGGTTGCCAGGGCGACGGCGGCGCGGTTGCCGAGGCAACGGCGGGGCTGAGGGCCCGCGGTCAGCGCGGACAGCGCGGACAGCGCGGTCATCCCGCCCAGCCCGGCCACCCCTGTCAGCCCGGCCCCTCCCGGGGAGCTGCCACACCGCCCCCGCCCGCCCACCGGCCGGTAGGAGCCGCAGGGCTCGCTGCACGGGCGGGCCGGGGGGCTCAGGCGGGCGGGCGCCGCGGGGCTGCGGGCGAGGCTGCCCCGAGAGCTGCTGATCTTTCCCCAGGGTGCAGATGAGCCTCTGGGGACGGGCAGGTTAACCGCGGCCGCGGCCCCGCCAGCGAGGGCTGCGTGCCCGGCCGGCTCCAGCCGGCGGGAGAGTTTTGAAAGCCGCTGGGCCGTGGTTTTACAGCGATAAGAGAAGCCACGGCTCCCCGCGGCCCCGCCGCAGCCGCGCGGTTGATGCATTGCCGCATTATCTTTACAATAGACCCACCAGGGTTTATGGCATCTGATTGTCAGTGCTCCCCTCTGGGTTCTCTGCCTCTTTTCGCAGCACCATTACTGACTCATTGACTTACTGCTTGGGGCTCTGGGGCTGCAGGGCTTCGCCACAATATATCTCCTCTTTTCCCCGCTCTTTACTTTTTTTTCTTTGTAAGTTTTCCACTAACCTACCCAATTCCAACTCGGGCGAGACGTAGCATTGCGTGATTTCTAGAAAGCAGCTTCCTTTCTCTCCTTTTCGCCCCAGATCCAGAAATAAGCAAACATGAACGAGGTAGTAGAGACCCTAAGAAAGATAGAGCAGAACTACAAGCTCTTCCAGCAGCAGCAGTTTTCGTTTGTCAGAGCACTGGAACACACCCGGGAGGAAGCCCATGACTTGATCAGGCCCGTGTCATCCATCACCCAGGTACAAAGCATCCAGCACGAAGTGCTCTCTGCCCGTGAGAACAGGGGCAACACGGGGCTGGCGTGCACCCGGGGCCACTTCAGGGGTGAAGAAATGTTTTCACCGAGGGAAGAGGGACAAAAGCTCTCCAGTAACGTCTGCCTGTAACTCGAGATGTGGGGAGAGGAGCACCTGTGTGAGGGCTCCCCGTTGCCACAGCAGGGATCTCATTGCTGAGCAGCGCTTTCTGGTTTAGTTTAACACTGCTGGGGCACAGCCTGAAACACGGGGTGCAAGAAAACAATCAAACCAAGCCTCCTTCCCCAGCCACGCATGGAACCCGTAATCCTTAACTTGTAGGAGGCAGCATGCCTGGCTCTTCCCCCTGGTATTGGTGCTGCTGTATCTTTCTATAGTGCTTATTAAAAATAATGGCTGTGTTACAGAGGGAGGATGATGGATTGAGGGCTGAAAGTCCCAAGTGGGCAAGGGGTTTTCTGGGCTGGTAAGTGAATTGTCTTGGAATTTTTTATAACATGGCGTACTTAAAAGTAGAACTTAGACCACCTGGAGACAGAAGGGGGAAGAAAAATCCAAATAAAATCAGAGTTGTGGATTTGAGACATCAGAACTCGGGCACAAAACTCAGATGGATGCCAAAGGCAGACTGAAAGCCAGGCTGCTGTCAGGATTAGGACACAGAATGAGCTGGTTGTCTTTTCCAAGGGCTGCCTCTCCCTAACATAAGGGCTTTGCTCATCGCATTGAAGAGGATTGTGACTGACATTGCACTGAGCCATTTTTTTCCAAAAAGAGGCATTGAGATGTTGCGTAACATTAGCTGTTTTTAGAAGCACTGATATTCCAGTGGTGCTTCTTGGCAGAGGTGGAAGGTCTGCTCGTGGTGGGGGTGAAACCTGGTGGGTGGTGACCTCAGAATTGCAGGGATCCACGGCCTCCTCTGTGACACAGCACAGGAACTCAGCGGGGGCCAACGCTGCTCCTGAGGGGGAGGGTGGGAAAGGGAAAAGAGCAAATTACGGGGAAGGGCAGGGAGCAATTGGTGCAGCACGCACTGGTGATGCACTGAGCAGAATCCAAACCCCTACCAAAGAAACTTCACTGGTGACAAAAGCAGGCGCCCGCTTTAGTTCACTGCCATTCTCCCTATTTTTAATTTGCCATGGGAGGGCACAAGAATAAAAGCAGCAAACACAGGAATGTGTGTGGTCTCAGCCTACAGCTGACTTGACTGCCAGCTCTCTTTGCATAGAGACATAGACACTACAGAAAAAAATGATATTGCACTGGAACATGGCTGAATTTCCAACCCCCAGCAGCTTTATGTGGCAGCATGTTTAGCATGGAGTGATGACATTTCTCAGGGAAGAGAGGAGAGCATAGGAAGGTGGAAAGGTGGGAGTGCTCACCACAGCCAGGCAATGGCAACAGCTCTTTAAAGATTTCTACACGGAGCAGGGTATAAAGTCTGGCTTGTGTGGAGCTGGACAGCCCTTGCAAGCTGTTCCTCCAGTCCTGGTCCCTGTCCTGGTCACTCAGGTGCATTAACTCTCTGTTGTTGATGTGGACAAGTCCTGTTATCCCACTGGTGAACATCCAGGCCAAATTGATACTCTCCTTAGGACTATTTCTGCTCACAGCAGCAGTAAAAAATCCTGCCACTCACAAGGACACAGCACTCAGCAAAGAGTGTGGAAGGAGGAATCTGTGGTGGAAATGGACCCTTCGGGGCCATTTTTTATTTTTCTTACAAACCTGCTGAGAATTTGGCCAAGAACATTCATGGCTTCTCTGTATGCAGAGACTGTATCCATGTTGAAAGAGCTACTTCCCTCTTGTCTTGGAATCTTACAGAAAACACTGGAGGCATTGGAGCCCAGCTCTGGCTGCCAACCAGCCACTCAGAATTTTATATTCTGAAGAGCCTGTAATTTCTTTGGAGAAGATACTTAATCCCTTGGCATAGTTATTTCCTCATGCAATGCCATCACTCTGAGTAACACAACTGCTGAGGGCAAGCAGGCAATAGCATTGCTCTAGCAGGTTAGCCAGGGCAATTTAGGTCACATGGGTTGAGTTTGCAGTCAGGTGCCAGATAAAGACCCACGAAGGGCGCATGATGCAAACACATCACTCCAAACCATGCCCAGTTTGGTGGCTGCCCTCACTTCCCACCCTGCTCTGCACAGGCAGCTGTGGCAGGGGCAGAGGGAGCAGGCAGAAGACCCCACACTCCCTCAGCCTGTTCCTGCAGTGCTGCCAGCACAGCTGGGTTTGGCTGTGCACTCCTACACCTCTAAGGGTGAGGAAGGCTCGGTGTGCTGATGCACAGATCCCTTACTCCAGCCTTCCTCAGTCGTGAGGAATGACAAGCAAACATCCCATAGCGCTCACAACCGAGGGCCACAAGAGAAAGCAGCTTCTCCTCACTAACCTGAGCAGCTTTGCAGCATAAATTCAGTGCAGTTTAACATCACTGACCCCTGGTTTCCCCCCTGTGCAGGTCCAGTGCTACAAGGACCACCACTGCTACAATGCCACAGACAGGCGCATCCTCAACATGTTCATCTCCATCTGCAACGATCTCCGCAGCCTCTGCCAGAAGCTGGAAACGGTGCACCCTGGGGACAGCGTGAGCAATGGCCTTTTGGAGAAGTGCAAAGTGCTCCTTAACGACAGCAACGACTTCACTGCCATCCGAGCCACGTAGGTGCCTCCTCAGCTCAGCTCCTGGCACTCGACTGTCAGTGCTGGGGGACTGGCACTGCACATTCCCACCTGGCTTCTCCACCAGTTCTGTCACAGCACCTTCCTGGCTTTAGTGAGGGTACAAGGTCCTCCCCAGGTTCCTGTTCCAGCTGTTGGGAAAACACTGCCAGTGTCCATTCACAAAAAGAGTGCTGGCTTGTTTGTCCATCCTTTTTGCTGGTGCGTGGCAGGGCAGGTGAGCGCCGTGAGGCCCGTGCAGTGCTCAGGCAGGCTGCCTGCTCCTGCCTCCTGCTCCTCCTCTGCACAGAGCTAATTTCTGCAGGGCAAGTGTCTGCGTGTCCTCTCCAAGACTTCCAGATCTGTGCCAGGGTGGTTTTTGGCAGGACTCATTACTCAACGTGCAGTTCTATCCGTGCTTTTCTGTTTTTGGGAAACGGCTGGCTGTGCAATCCTGCTCTTCCACAGAGGGTCTGAGGGTGGCTCCCAGGGTTGCACTGCTGGGACTCCTCTGCCAATTGTTTCCCTCTGTCCCACAGCTACCCCCACGGTGTTGTGAATTACCTGAGCTTGGAAGAAGCAAGGCATCGCTACGGAGGGGTGGTGAGCCTCATCCCCATCGTTATAGACAGCATGAGCGAGTGGATAACCTACATGAAGAGGCACGTGCTGTATAAAGTGAGTCGGGGACGTGCCATGTCCAAGAAGGAGACACCCATTTCCCAAGCACCGTCTGCTGTGCATCTTGCAGCTCCGACCTCCGTTAGTAACAAACATACTGTACAATTGCAGGAAAAAGATTTCCAGACATACCTGGCTGAAAATCAACGTCCGCAACAAAAGGCTCCCTGGAGGCCACCAGGCAAGCACCCCTTTTAAAGGATCAAAGTTCCTGCATCTTCTGCTCACCACCTTTAACACCTGGCTGATTAAAGACAGTGAAATGAACACTAGAGATCCGTCCTGAGTCCACTTTCTGAAGACTTGCCCTGCAGCCAGCCTGGGACAGATGCATTCACTCTCCCTCGCTGATATTTCCACTCTCCTCCTCAGAGTCATATCTTGACAGAAGTAGCTGTAGCTACAGCTGGTCCCTGGGACCAGCACTGCAGTGGGAGCAGGAAACAGTCAGGAGTCATCAGGTTCAATTCTCTCAGACATGAATCTTGGACAAGCTACTAGAAATAGGATTTACATTTTCTCAGCCTCCTTCCTGAGGAACATCCCCTCCCTCGCCACAGCCAGCGGGGTGAAGAACCTGCCTGTGTGAAGGATGTGATACAGAGCAGCAAAGGCCTGGCATTATGGATTCAGACACGTCTTTGAGATTTAGACTTGTCTCTAAGATTCCCTCACCCCCATAGAAATTGTATGGTTATCTGGACCACAGAATCCCTGTTTACAGTACACTAAGGAGGTCTCCATACATGCCACTGGCTACAGAGGCCAGTGTGCTTCAGCTGTGCTCTGCTGCAGCCTCCTGCAGCTCCTCACACCACAGACTATCTCCCCTTACACCTGCTTGACTCCTGTGCTGTCACAGCTGGAGATGTAAAGAAGAGCAGAGCTCATTTTGCCCTTAGTTTGTGTGTACTGGCAATAGCCAAACGTGGACAAAACACCCCTGTGCTCCTCAGACCTCTACAAAATAGAAGCCATTTCCAGTCCATGTGATCCATAGGAATGTGGTGGGACCATCATGTTCAGATGGTTCCTGTTCAAATTGCAAATTAAACTAACTGTGCTTTCCCTGTTTCTAGGCAAGGTTAGCATTACCTAATCCAGAGGTCCCACCTAAGGGGCGGGCCCGTGGGGCCCTGGGGCTTAAAATATGCAGCGCATGGTCAGACCCTAAAGCCTTTCCCAAATAACAGTGTCCTTCCTGTATCTGGCTGCTCTTTTCCCCTCCCACAGGCAAATCACCTCCTACTCTTTGCTTCCTGCTGGAAGATACTCCTGAATAAACAATTTCCCCTTGCTTACCTGGCTCAGTTTGTTAATACTGCGAGAAAGCTGTTGCCATAAAATCACCAGTTTTTGGCAACAAGCAGCGAAAATTAGAGGGGGGAATTAATACAGAGGAGGGGGCATAGGAAGGAATGACAGCTCAGATGAAATGGAAAGTATTTTCAGGGGCATTTTTATTCCTCACATAACCCCACATCGTTTTGCACTTTCTTCCTTTCCCCTATCCACTTGTACTGCAGTGCACCCACCCAGTCTGGAGTAGGGCCCTATTTTTAGGGAGATTTGATCCAACTGAACTGAACTGAACCTTGGTGAACTCAAAATGGTAACAGAGGGTCACAGAGCAACTCCCGGGCACTACTGAGGCCACAGCCAGTGGAATGTCACCGTCACCCTCTCTGGCTTCACTTGAGATCCCTGGTGCACAGGCAGCTTCAGGCTGAAAAATCCAAGTTGTGGCAGCTGCCCTGTTGTGCTCCATGGTGCAGACAAGTGTCCACTGACAGTTGCTGTCTTGGAAAGCTTTTCAGGACAAGCTGCGAGGACTGAACGATGACAAGTGTTGGGGACACAAGAGATGCTATGCTCAGATCTTGTTTCCGACCTTCTTGGCCCTGTCCTATAGTTTAAATTTGAACACACAGGCTGTGAGGAGACCAGAATTATCCTCCAGTTTGTAGCTCCCTTTCAGCTTCCAGGGATGAGCACAGCACAAATGGTTTGTCAGAAGAGTCCTACAAACCCAGTCCACCACTGCTGCTCAAAACCCCAGGGCAGTTGTCATTTTGCACTTGACCAAGGTGATACACACGAAAAACTGTTCCCAAATCTTAATAATAAGATTCATACACACAAGAAACAGTTCCCAAATCTTAGTAATAATTTCTAGTCTAGCCCTATCCTTTCAGTCAGTGTCATGCAGCCAAAATTTCAAGACCCAAGCAGAAAAATGAAAGCATAAAACTTGCAGTCTGAGGTTTGATAATGACAAGACCAGAATCTGTTGGAAGACTGCAAAGTTAAGCCTCACAAAAACATCCAGACAAATTACTTAATTTCCATACAAGTTCTCCTCTTCCAGAGTGGATGGACACTTCAAAAGACAAAAAGATACAGCAAGGATTGTTTTTCTCTACTACAAATCAAGCTGTTTGAAGAATTTACATAAACAGGATGTAAATGCCAAACACAAAAGTGCAATAAAGTTTTACTTTAGCCTCGGTGAGCATAAAATTGCAAGATACACTCTGAGAAACCAAGCAGGGCACCAAACTGACTTTCCTACAGATCTGTCAGTCCAGGAAATAAATGCTGCTTTTTTGTTCAAAGGCTGAAATAGAGCTATGGGCTGGTAATAGATGATCTGAACAGAATCCTGGCATCTGTATGAATTATCTCTGTGCTCCCCTTGATTCAGCTAAGGGTCAAATCAGGCTTTTTGTCAACCTGAGCAACCTGATCTAGCTGAAGATGTCCCCACTCACTGCAGGGGGTTAGACTGGATGAGCTTTAAAGGTCCCTTCCAACCCAAACAATTCTGTGATAAAGCATTCTGTGATAAAACTTTCTCTATGTTCAGTATCTGATTCCAGCTTCTCACACGCGGCAAGGACAGGGCATAGCTCAGACCCTGAGAAGTTGACATGAAGTGTCAGGAATGCTGGCGGGCTCTGGAGGAAACCAGAAAGGACGATTCAAGGGAGAGAGGAAACTCAGCATCCCAAAGATGCCGTGGAAGCTGACGCGGAGCGAAGGGATGGGCTTGGCAGGGCCTCTAGCGGCCACCTCGCATCAGTGTCCAAACCTCTCAACAGCAACTTTTCAACAGTTCCAACAATCCTGCTGTCCCCCAGTCCTGACTCCACAGGGCCTTTTGGACATCGGTTACAGGTATCTCACCCCTGGGATACAGCCCAGGGAGCTGCGGGGCCGCCCGCTCCCTCTCCCGTCCCCAGAGCTGTAATTTCAGAAGAGCCATCGGCTGTTCCCTGTTCCCACACCATTAACACCCCGAAGCAGGAGAGCTGTTTTCCTGGGACTCCTGAAATCCCTCGGTGGTGGGGCAGCACCAGTTTGAGCTTTCAGTCGCCTGAGCACCGAGCAGAGGAGGCTTCGCAGAAACCAGGAACAGCGCCTGGCAGACAGGACAGATCAGCCAGCCCAAAACTGCAGGGTGCACTTGGAGTGAAAAAGCCTTCAGGAGAAAAAGGTTCAGCCAAGTAAAGCCCACAGACACCAAATCATGGCCACCATAAGTCAGTTATTTGGAATAGTCTTGTCTGGAAAGCAAAGCCCATGGGAATGCAAACCAGGCTTCCTTTGCAGAGCTCCCGAGTATGGACGGATGAAGTAACTCCACTCCTGCGATTTCCTCAACTATTTTGTAACCACTTTCAAAATCCACCATTGTGCCAGCAGCTAAGTAGTTCCAACAAATCAGGATCAATCAGCAAAGATATTTTAATTTCCTGAATTTGAAGTATTTCCTTCCTTAATGTCTCCTGTGCAAGTATTAGCTGTGTTATGAATTACCAAATGTACTATTTGGCCTTAGTGAGTGAGGAAGGCACTTAATTTTTCTCTTTTTTACCCCAGTAATACACTTCTGTGGGTAATTTTTATCTAATTATTTTTTTACACTGGCAAGTGCAGCTTTGCAATGCCAAGCTTAAGGGATGCCTTATTTTAAACCCGTTCTAAAGGCAAGTTAAATTCACTTTGTGCTTTGTTTTCATTTTCCTACCCCATGCTGTAGAACAAATCCCACTGCAGGGAGCTCAAACAACTTTCTATGGCACTGAACTCCAAGATGATGTTTATGGTAATTTCTAAATAAAATTCTCCATAAACATAATTTCTTGGCCAAAAGCATGTTCACAATATGTCACTTGCACAACTTAGACCCTTGCCATGTGTTGCTCATATTTAAGAATTATACTCCGTCCTTGACTGGAATGCTAAGGCTCATGTATGGATTACTAAACTGCTTTGAGCAATCTTTCAAATATTCATTTATTTCAAGAAGGAAAAAAAAAACCAAATAAAAAACAGTGACAGACCAGAACCAGAGAGAAAGTGGCAATCTGGGAAAAAAAGCAAAACAAGAGAACAACCTGGCCTCACCAGGTGAAGCTTAGAACAAAGTGGCCCCAAAATTCCTTGTGGTCTGAGGAAGTGTCCTCGTGTGTACAGTGGTCTTGAGCAGGGTATGGAGGGAAAAGCACAGCCAGGGACAGAGCCAGCTCCTGACAGCGGCCCCAGCTTTGCAAACAAGGCTCTGACATTTCCAGCTATTAATTTCTCTAATCACTGGGCAGTCCTGGCCTGCAGGAGCAAGGCCATGCAGAAGCTCACTCGCAGATCTGCAGCACTGAACTGTTTGTGGTTCATTTATGGATTATACGGGCACACTGTTGGGGAGTTTGTTTGTCACAGAAGAAAAAAGGCTTTGGTTCCATGCAGAAAAATGAGCTTCTAATGGTGAATCCTGTGCAAAGGGGCAGCAGCCCTGATCTGCTCTGGACTGTCCCACCTGGGAAGATGTTTGGACACTGAACTCCTTTCTGTGTCTTGTGGTCCCAAAGAAGTCAGCTGCCAGGGAATTTAACAAAGAGTAGTGCAAAACAATACATTTTATTTGTTCACAGTTAAACACAAGCAACTGCCTTGACATTTTAGAACATTCTAATAAGGACAGCAAAACCTCCTTTTGGTTTAAGTTCTCTTTAGCTTACGATTGTACCATTTCCTCGTATTTCATATTTATGGCATTTAATGTGGATTGTTTAACATGCTTACAAAGAGCGAGGCAGGGAACAGATTAACTTGACAAAGACAGCAATTTTAGATTTAACTAAAAGCAGTCAGTTAAAAAAATCTGTTTCCACTTCACTGATGGGACCCCTTCAAACAAACTGCAAGTTAACTACATACAGCAGATCCATGATTTTTAGACTTACGAAAGAAAATTGCAAAATTTGTTCCTCCATAATCTTTGTGGTCCATAAACAAACCTAAAGTGGTTTCCATTACTATCCCGGTGCTAAAATCCTGTTTAAAAGAAGAAAAAAGCCACTTTATCAAAGAGCTTGCGCTGCTGCCAGGGCATTTTTGTGACCGACACAAAACCCGCCTCTCCTGGGAACGCCAGATCCGGGCTCGGCAGAGCGGGATGGGAATGAGCTCCTCCAACATTCCTGGCTGAGCTGGCCCATCAGGCCCTTTGTGTGCAAACCGTTCACTCCCAGGGCTGGGATCCAGTGGGAAAGGGGCAGGAAACCTCCAAATCTTACCGAAACACGCGCTACCACGTTTGCTACCACTACGTCTGAGAAAGCCTAAAGACGCCGACAAAACCAGGCTGTCACTTACAACCAACTCTCTACTCTCTACTCCATGCAGAGTCAGCTTTGACACAACCACTGAAGTTCACCTCTACTCTCAGAGTTCGGACTGACCAACCGAAAGGACACGGAGAATAATTTAAGACAGGCAGAAATGTATTCAGACCTCGGAGTTACGGAGGAGGCAGAAATGGGAGGACGAGTCCTGTCAGGAGCAAGTGAGCCGGGCAGCAGCTGCTCTGACAGTCTCGTTCCCACCCGGGCTAAGAAGGGATTTGAACTACAAATGCAAGTGTGCTTGGACTTGATTTCTTTGTGAGGTGGTTCTTAAACAGCAGCTGCCACCCACAGAATGTTTAGGAAAAGAGGCCACGTGTGATGCAGGGGAACTGTGAAGCCTGAACCGTCTGAGTACACCTGGACCCAGCCACTGGGGACATTTAAAGCAAGCACTGCCTTCCTAACAGCAGGCCTGTTCTGTCACAAAGCAGATTGACTCTGACCACTGACAAGCCCTGATCCCACAATCCTCCTTCACAGAAGGCTCATCATTGACTTAAAACATGATTAACACCGAAAGGCTTCACGCCACAATTCTGATTTCAGTTTGAGCAGGATATCTCCTCAGCCTTGTCATCTAAGGAAGTAGGATGTGGGTGAAGAGGAGAAACCTAGAGCCAAACTGACATTGCTGAACTGAAAACATGCTGCAATCTGAGAAGAAGAGCACTCAAAGGAAACCATGTTCTCCAAGTCAAGCCTGAAAAGGTATTCCCAGGAAGAATGAAGCCAATTTCTTGGACTCAAAACACGGTGGTCTTGTTCAGACCAGGAACAAAGAGCAGAACTATGAAGGAGGGTGAGGCAGCACATTTCCCTGATTAGAGAAGCAAATCCTCCCCTGCAGATCTTCATAAGCTTGGAGTTCTACCTCCATGTTCTGCATCCTCTCCCTATTTGAGTAAAGCTTTCTCTTCCCTCTTCTCCCACCCCAATTGCTTTCCCGTGTGAACCAGTGAGAGGTCAATCCCAGTCTGTCAGGCAAACACTTCAAACACCAAGAAGATCTGAAGCTGGTGTTCTAACAAGTCTTCAGCATTTATGGTCTCTTCTGCATTACAAGCTCCAGTTCCTTTTTGTCTGCTCAAACGTAACTTTCCAGGAAATGTTAAGGACAACATAAACAATGATCACGAATTAGGGTGAATGAATCATTTTGCAGAGGTACAATGTTCTTTAAACATTTGGGTATTCAATCAGACTCCAACTTAATGAAGGCTGGGCTCTGAGGGATGTGGGACAACGGACAGGCAAAAATAGAGAATGCACTGGAAATCCTAGTGCTGCTTCTTTCCAGGGTGAAAGGAACCAAAGTCACCTGGACAGGCAGCACAACCAACTGCTCTAAGTGGGAAGCTTGCAAGGAAATACAAAGCATTCAGAGTAAACTCACAAATGTTAATTTGGCCTCATATTGCACTCAAGTTCATAAACGCAGCCACTCAACTGGGGACAGGGAGAAAGGGAAAAAAATACTTGCAAATGCTAACAGTTGTCCCTTCAAATTAGTACACGCTGCTAAGGATTGAATTTGAGAAAGAAGCAAGAGTTAGGCTGGGCATTTTCAATTCCAGACCCAAAAATCCACTTTGCATTCATTCAGCAGCCTCCTTCCATTCCTGGCCATCGATCCTGCTCCGCTGCATGAGCCACTGCTCAGACCAAGGAAACATAAAAGCTTTTAGTTAAACTTGCACTCACGCCTCCTGTTCTATGCCAAGAATATGAAAATAACACTGATTGACTATCTTCCTCTTTAACTGTGGTCATGATGAGTTTCATTGTAGTCCATGATATGAAGCTGTCCAACACTGCTTTCCTGGAGCTTAGGCGAGAGGTTATCGGGGCTTGGAGGGGCCTTTGACTCCATGCTTGGATCTTTACATAGTTCAGTCTTTAGGGCATCAGACAGCCTGTTGATGGTGACCCCCTCCTCATCACACTGGCTCTCACTCTTGTTGCGAAATAATTCTCGTGCCTTCATTCCAAGGAAGCTCTTGGAGCTGGGGAGTGAACCTACAGTCAGTGGGACAGTAGTCGAGGGCTCCAGCAACACGGACGTGTCCCAGCGACTGCTCAACCTCTGGTTCTGGGGTTTTTCTGGGGTGGAGAGCTCGCTGCTGCTGCCCCCCTTACTGCTACTGCTGCCTCGGGTGCTGGGAGGTTTGGTCTCTCCATTTCTACCCATGGTTTCTTCACTGTGTCCTGTTGTATCTTCATTACCACAATCCAGCCTGCTTGGGGAAGAGAGAGGACACAGTGTCAAGGAAATCACAGCAAGTAAACAGTGGAGAGGGAAATGCTGGCCAGGGCAGATGACTTTGATTACTTTCCATTTCTGCCTCTGGGTATGCACTTCAACAGGTTTCCCTTCACAGTTCTGGGGCAAAGCAGGAGTGACAGGGTAACCAGATGTGTCACACACTCAGCTTTTCAACATCCACTGTTCTAAGTCCCAAACTGACAATAATCCCACATGGGTCCTGCAGATTTCACGCCACCACCCTCACCTTTCTTCTGCTGCTTCAGCTGCTTCTGTTTTATCATCTTCAAGTTTTTTCAGTAGGCTGCTCTTCTCCAGCCGCCCAAACAGATCCAAGATCTCCAGCTCAAACGCCTGGGTGATTCTTTTCTGGGCCTTGTACCTGCTTTCTACTGCCTGCAGCTGACCCCTGGGCAAAGAGAAAAACCAGAATGTCCAAAATCTCCAGATTTTGCCTCAGCTGTGACAGTGCATCTGTCAAAGCACAGCTAAAATGTTACATAGGAAGCCCCTACCTCGCTTGGATTTTAACATCTTCCAGGTATTTCTTTTGCTCTAGGAAGAGGTGGTCCTTTTTTGCAAGCTGAGATTCCAGTTCAGCTATCCTTTTCTGGGAAGCATCAAGCCTTTGGCTTTGCTGCTGAACACACAACTTTGCTTTCTCCAGTTCTTTCCGAAAAGCAGCGTGCAACATTTCAACCTCCTCGAAGCAAACAACACAATGGTAAAGTATAATTTGATCCTGTGTTATTTTTATTGGTGTTTAGACATGTTTCTGATGTTATAAATAGGCACATTTTAAAGCAAGCTAGAATAAAAGCAGCATTTCTAAAAACAGATCTAGAAAAGCAGCCCTGCCGAGGATGTACACTATTAAAATAACTACACATCACTGGAATTTATTAGCACATTAATGTTCCTTATGAAAACCTCTTTTCATCAAAGCACTCTTGCCAGTTCTGCACTGGATTAGAGTAGACAAACTCCATTTCAAATCCATTTTTCCAATACGACCTTCATTAAATACCAGTAGAAGACTTTCTTTCAGCGTATTATTCACCTTCTTTAATTACGTGCTCTCACGCAGGAACAGTTATATTGTTGTGTAAGTTACTTGCTTCTAATTAGAAAAAAGTTTCTTTGAAGTCAGCAAGTAAAACCATATGAACCACAGAAGTTTTAGTGAAGTTACTGGTAACTTTTAATAGGAAAATGACTGAGTGGGAAGGCTGAGATGCTCATTTTAAAGTAACACCTCACAAAAACCCGTAAAATCCTTGTTAAGATCTTTCCACAAATTCTGGCACTACTACCCTGCTTTATTTTACCAACAATCTGCTGTCAGTTATACTGCAGCACAGTAAAGTCTTGGCCTTTGGAAAAGAAATTGCTAAGAATTTACATCAGTTGGCTAAAACTGACCCCAGGTGTACCCCAACAACCCCTTCTTAGCTTTCTGAAGGCGCACTGAAGACATTCCTCAAATCTACAGGGCACGAAGTATCCGAACAGAAGATCAAATATAAAATCAAATCGCTGAAAATCAATTTCAGAACAAAGAATCTGTTAAGTTACAAGGCCTTTCCTTCTGAACTCAGGGCTGGGAAGTGCTGGATGATGACCTCAAGGGAAGTCTCCCCAAAAGTCCTCTGCACTGGTACCTTTGTAGTGTCCGTGTGCTTGTGCTGCAGCTGCTCCAGGTACAGCTCGTTGACCTCCCCAAGAACCAGCAGCTGCCTGTTCAAGAACTCCATCTGCTGTTGCACCGATTCACTGTTGGAAAGCTGGGAAGGGAAATGGAACAGAATCCAACACTGGGATGAACAGTTCAGCAGGAGAGTCACAGCTCTCAGACAGGTACTGTGTTCACAGGGTGTTTTTATAAAGAAGGGAGACAAAGGCTGAAATCCAGTGCATCATAGGTAGTTAAGTTAACTAAGTTGTTTTCATAAAGAACTTTTTATTTCCATTCAACTTCTGACATAAACATCTCTCAGATGTCAAGATTTAGCAGAGCTTTAATACAAATTCATAATGCTCAATCTGCAAATTCCTGCTGTGCAAAAAGCCAAAATAAGAAGTTTCAGAGGCCCTTGAACTGAGTTTAGAGTTTCTTCATCAAAATACATTTTTCTGTGTTGTTTTTGTGCAATTACTATCAGACTCTATGGAGCTCAGCACAGGCTTCTTTCAGAACAAGAAAGAAAATTACCAGATATAAAATTAACAAAAAGACACAAAGGGACCCTGAGAACAATGACTTTTCTTACCTTTTGAGAAACTTGGCTAAGGAGCAATTCAGTGTGACACACCTTGTTGTTGGCCTTCTTTAATTCTAACCTCAGATCTGTTATCATGTTCCTGCAGTCTTCCAGCTTGGTCTGTTCAAGTGACAAAAAAATTACTCAGGGTTCTGAAACTTCACTAAGGACAGCAAGGGCACAGGGCTGGGAGGCTGTAAAACTCCCAGCACTGGAAATCAATTTATACTGACTCCTCCAACCCAGCTAAGAACATGCCCTTTTCCTATTTTCAAGCTGCAGACAGGACAAAACAGAACTACAAAAGGATGATGACTAAGTTAAGCACTTCCAATTATGCACTGTCTTATTCTGGATCAGGACAATATCTCTAACAAAAATGTGCAGCTTTCTCTCAGGTATTTCATGCCTTGTTATTAAGAACGCTATTTTTAAAACCAGTAAGTAGACAACAAATTTGTTGATGCCTCATACCTGCAATTCCTGGCTCTGGTTGTAGAATTCCTCCCGGTCGTGCTGCAGCTGTCGGATCTGGCTGTGAAGCTGAGCCACAATATTATCATGCTCCTCCTGAAACTGGTGGTACCTTGCTTGTTCTTTCTGCAGACTCAATTTCAAGGCCTGGATCTCCTTTTCCTGCAGTTTCAGCTGATCTTTCTGTTAAGAATCCCACATGAAGCATCAGACAAGACACCTGCTTAGCAGTTAGGACATCTATCCTCAGCCAAGCAAAGCTGTCATTACCAGCAAGCAGGCAAACACTTTTCCACACATACAACATTTTATTCAGAGCATGTTCTCAAGGCTTTTGGGGTTTGGGTTGGTTTTGGCTGAAAAGGAGATTAAATGGTGATACGAGTGGACAGGCTGAAAACTCACAGCCACATTCAAAGGCACAATGAGCAACAGCCTATTTTTCCACTGCCTCTCACGCTTTCGACGGGGACTTGGGCCTCACAGCTGAAGCAACAGTTCATCTTCCAAAACCTAATTGGAAATCTATTTTTGGCTCTTGTAGTAAATTATCAGAGGGTGAAACTGTTGATGGAATTAACTATAACATGAAAATACAGAATGCAACACACCTAAATCTGTACTGAGACAACCTTCAGAGCACTCATAACTTCAAAGTCTATGATAGTGAACACCTCTGGAAAAGGACACTTGAATTATCCAAGCTTTTGCTGTTACTCCTCAACTGAGGAGCAAAAGGACAACACTTTATCGAATATGCAATAAGGTGTTTAGCCAGGCATTGAACAATCCTCCATTAACAGGGAAGTCTTTACCATTATCCAAAGGCAAGTGCTGGCAGGGGTCAGGCATGAAGGATTCAGCGGCCTGCAGTCAACTACAAACTACCGACATTAACAATGACAGGGCACAGAACTCGTGCACGAGTCACTCCACAAACACCGACCTTAAGAAGGTGACAAATGAGGCTTCCTTGTTAACTGAGTGGTACCAAAAGACACCAGCCAGGCCAATTAACACTTGTTGCAGCACCAGTGTGTCTCAGCCACTGGTGGAGCTGCACCCCTGCTCACCATGGCAGCGTTGTGCTCCTCCAGAGCCGTGGCTTTGATGACTTTGCGCAGCAGCCGGCGGTTGCGCAGCGCGTGCTGCTGCCTCTTGAAGCGCTCGTACAGCAACTGGTTGTGCAGCAGAAGCAGTTGGTTCCTCAGGGTGTGAATCTCATCCGAAGGGGGAGAACCTGGAGCGGGAGACAGAAGAGGTTACTGAGCCGCACTCTCTGCTCTATTTGATCTCCAACACTAAATTGTAAGCCTTTTTCCCAAAGCAATGTGTATGTGCTTCAGGTGAATCACTTCTTTGATTAAGGAAAAGAAAGCCAAGCCACCACCACCACAGAAGCCTCAGAGCACAAAACTAAGACACAGACACATAAATAAGCAAGAAAAACAATCAGTTTTAGATTCAACAAGCAGTGAGAAGGTGGAAGGATCTGTCAGATGACCAGCTGTACTCTGAAGCTTAGTAAGTCTGAAGTGATCAAAAGCAGAAGTGCCTAGAATTTTGCACTTTTCAAAGATGAAAAGAGCAGCTCATGTCTCTGGAACATAGCTACCTGCTAAGCAGATAAACCTTGACTTAGTGGAGGGCATCATGTTTCTGCAGCATTAGTTAAAAACCCACAAGCAAAAAGTATGCAGGTCATTGTTTAAGCAAGTCTAATAATAGAGGAACAGATTGCCAAAACACTTGAGAAATTTCCTCACCTCCAAAGTGAGTCCAGTCAGCAGATTTGCTTGGCAGAGACAATCTGAAAAAAGAAAATGCAGCATTAACAGGTAAGTTTAAGTATAAAAATGGAATGTTCACCTCAAAAGCGCTTATAGCCTGGTAAAAGTACAATTAAGGTCAGTTGGTATAAAAAGACTAGGGAGGAACTGTGCAGCTGCTTTTCCAGCACAGCTTAAAATTAAGCCAGCACAAAAAAGAGTAACAATAAAGTTTGCAAAGTAAGATTTTCAGTCACCTACTTGTTCAGCTCCTTAGTGTGTGCATCTGCGCCCTGCTGAATCAGCCTGTCCAGCACTTCCACGGGGGAAGTCGAGGACATACAGTCTTCATCCTGGGTTCCCTTGGCTTTCTTTAGCAGCTCCTCAGTCTTCTTGCCAACAAAGAGGTAGGCAGTCTTTGGTAATGCAACCTCAAAGAGGTGCTCATAGAGGGGAGGCTGCCCACTCCCAAAAACCACTCTCCTCTGTGCTGGTACTTTGCAAGGGCTGGGAGTGAGAATACTTGGCTCCCCAGAGGTTCCTTCCCTGTTCCCAGCAGGGCTTTCCCCAGGGCCTCCACAGGGCTTGTCTATGGGAGTAAATGTTTGTCTGGGTGTTTCCCGTGCACCCTCAGGCCCAGGCTTGTCCAGAGATGTTAAAGGCTCAGAGGTCTGACTGTGTCCCTGAACACTGGAGGCTGCTGAGTGGGTCTTCTTCTGAGAGCCTGACAGACTTTCGTTTGTGCGGTAAAACGGGGAGTCAAATCCTCCTCTAGGCACCATGTGTTCAGCATCGGTCGTGATCTCGGAGATCTCTTTAGATATTGCATCTGAGGAGAGGGGGAGCATCATGATGCATCTGGTATTTCAACAGCACAAACGTTTCCTTAGCTAAGATGTAGGTAAGGAGGGCAGACATTACCTTCCTCTCTGTCCTTCTCAGCGCTATCTTCAAATGACAACCCACCTAAAAACTCTGCAAGATCACTTAAGGTTACTGAACTTTTACTACTGGGTATGTCTGAAAAAAAAAACAGAAAACAAAAAATTAGTTGTACAGGTGCTGTTTTCTCCAGCCTTAGCACAGCAAAACCACAAGTCTTTTACTGCTGCAAGGTCCTTAGAAAAAAAGCTTGTCCCTCCTTCAGATGGTTCCTCAGAGCAGGAAGTTATCTGACTCCTGTTCCATTCCATGTGGAAAACCGAACAGAAATCAGTCACAGGTCAGTCCTGATCCCAAAATGTAATTTTGTAAACTTAACATTTGCTATTGCACAACCTCTGTGAGGAAGGATGTGCTGTTTGCAATTTAATCCATTAAATAAATAAAAAAAGGTGGCTCGTGTGCACTGTGACTGCTCTACTTCCACATTAGCATTAACCTCCCCTTCAGCTTCTGAGCTGGCTCCACAAGGACACAGCACCTGCCCGAAAAAAGGAAGTTTAGCAATCTGATGTAATACAAACTTGCCAATATGTGGCTGCTGATCAAAACTGAGACAGCAGCTGTGGGATACATACCGCAGGATAGAAACCTCATGCTCAGCTCAGTCACAGACCAGAACTCAGTGAAAAACTTTGCCTATTCTTAACTTGGAATTCAGAACGTTCAGATTCCAGTGGTACTACACAACTACCATGGAAAACCAGCTCTAAATTTCACTATCATCTCCACTTTGAAGATGGTAAAGATTCACAGCACAGAGGTCTCAAATACGGTGCCAAAATCCTTTTCTACAGTTGTCACAGATGTAGGGGACAGAGAATGGAACACAGAATTTACATTTACCTATTAAAAGTTGAGTTCCTCAACCTATTGATTTCAGTATTCCACAGGACTTTAAAAAAAGTTCAAGTACAGCAATGTAATTGTAGACAGAAAACAAAGTTTTTTCCAGAGGCCTTTAAGAAGGAGCATCATATCTACCCTTATGTGCAGCCCTACAGTTTGATCCAGACATGGGACATAAAACTTGCTGAAGCAAAATGTAATACACAACTCACTGTTCCTAATAAAAATAATCCTCCTCAAAGAATCAGCTTTTATAAAAATAAATATCCTTTTTTGGCCTTCAGCGTAGATTTGTATATTTAAATACGCAGGAGAGAAAGGTAAAAAAATCTCAAGTTATTTCTGAATGTGAATAGCTAAAATGAAATCAGAAGCATCACAAGAAGGTTTTAAGCAGAATCACAGGTTAAGGCAGGATCCTGAAACTACAAAGAACTCAGGGGAAAAAAACCAACCTGTGGAAAAGTGTTTGGGAATTGGAACATGTGTCAATAAAAACTGGAGTTGTTTACAATAGATTGTTGTAACGGGGAGAGGAAAATGAATTTACCCAATGATTTATCGCTGTTTATGACATTTTGCTGTCGGTACAGTAAAGGCCTCCCAGAATCTGGTTTGTCCTCCTGGAAAACAAAAGAAACCCAGAATACATTAATTGCCTTAGATTTCGCTGGCAACTGTGCAGCTGAAGTGGCAACGGATGTCTAAACTTAGAAGAAAATGAGTTTTTGCAGTGAAATGCAACATTTTTTATAAACCAGCTACTCTGATCTTTCTTTCTCAGTTAAGGTCACTGAATTAAGGCAAGTCAACGAAAAAAAAACCCAGATTAGTTCAGCAGAAGAATTTTGTAATACCTTTTTAGGAGGTGTGGCAGCAGCTGAAGGGAGTGAAACAAAGTCATCTGAAGTGCAGGGTGGAGGAGGAGATGTGGCTGGTGTTCCCAAAGGTGTTCCTTTCCCCCCTGCTGAAAAGGAGCACAAGTTCTTTCAGCAGGATCCCCCTTCCTCCTTTCAGCTGAACATAGTGTTTAAAAGTACAGTTCTTCACATACAATCTCATAGCATTTACTTCTTAAATTTCTTTCAACTGTTTATCAATACAAAAGTGCAGTTTCCCAAAAGGTGCTTCAGGCTTTGGCACTGAATTCACAGATTTCCTCTCTCAGTTTGCACCAGCACAGCTCTAGGTGAGGTACTCAGTTCACAGGAGTAATCACTCAAGTCTATCAACTGGCATGATGTGGCAATCCCATTTAAAAACTGACAGTAAAATTTACAGCCAGAATTTCCAGTACAACAAACCTTGAAGGCCTAATTCCAAAACGCAGCACGTACCAGATGTGCCAAAAGCTTTGCTGTAGGGTTGCGATGCAGACTGGGATGACTCTGACGGGACAACGCCGGGGGACGTCGGTGGCGTGGTCATGCCACACACTGCAGAAGGGCTCCAGATGGTGACCTGTGCACAGAGAGAAACACAGCAGAGCTCAGAAAAGGAACATGTGAGGCATCTGGATCCAGGTTCTCACACAGGAAATCAGGCAGGGATTAAACGCGAAACGAACACCAACTTCTGAAGAGTTCACAGCACATCTCAAAACCATCAATTTTTAAGACTGGCACAAGAAACTATGAAAGCGCAAAGCATGAAAACTTGCTGGGCTTCCTCTTCTGCTTTACCTGCTGTGGCTCAGTTGACAGCCTTGTGGACTGTGGGCTCAGAATCTGAGGTAGCTGCCCTGGCATTTGTGATAGTGTTAGCCGAGGAGTGGAATATGGGGTAGAAGTCCCTGAAAGCCAAAAAAAAGAGAAAATCAAAATTCAAAAGTATCCAACACATTAAATACAAACCCATGATTCTTCTGGCTATGATTTAAAGGCTTTTAATCAAAGCATTTCAAACCCATTCAACATAGACATTTGTAGCTAGAGACTATTCTTCCAGCCCAAGAAAATATCTATTGAATACATTACATACTACAGCTTTCTCTTTTTTGGTTGTTTTGTGGTAGGGAGGACAGGGGATGAAGAGACAACGTTGTGAACATGCTGTATGTCTGCACATAGAAAACATATCTATGTATTTGGTTTTTAATGGTGATTTATTTTCTGGTGCCTAAGAATAAGACTTTAAATGGGATAAATTAATGAGATGGGGTTTTTTGCTCTAGGGCCAGTTCTCCTCCAGCAATTGGGTATTAATTAGCCATCAGGCAGGTCTTACCATAGCTGCTCTGTGTGTCAATGTAAGAGCTGGCACTGGGGTCAGTTTGATGATGTTTTAAGCTTGTGCAGAGTTTCCGAGACACAGAGTAATAACCATCTTCATACGAGGCTTCTGCAGGGTCCAGGGAGATTTTGGCACATTCTATCACAACATCATGAGTTTCTAGTCTTTTCCACCTGCAGACAGTTTTTGGATCCAAAAGAGTAAGTTAGTCAATTATTGTTAAAACAAGAGTTCCTGGAGATAGGAGGAATTGGCTTGTAGGACGGCTCATTTGTTCCAGACAGCTTTGCATGCTCCCAGACAAACTGGAACAAGGCACCAGACAGAAATTGCAACCAGATGACTTGTAAGAGGGGGTCTCAAAGAGAAGACAAACAGCTTTGACACAGAGATCCATAAAGGTCTGCCATGGAGCACTCTGGAAAGGAGGAACAGCATACGAAGACTTGGTTGATCCTGAGCTTCAGCAGCTGTAGAAATCAGCTCAACTACACTCAGATGTTGGTAGCCAAAATTTAGACATGCCAGCAGTGAGGGAATCTGTATTATTTATGCAAACACTGTCTGCAATGCCAGTTTCAGATCTGTGTTTTTCCTCCCAAGTTTGGGGAATGTTTTTTACTCTTACTGCCTCCTTCATCCTGAAAACTACTTCTCACTAAATTAAGCAGCCAGATTAGATCTGCCCAATATTTCAGGGGATGGAAGTTCACTGTAAAGAAGAGAAAGCCCAGAAGGCTCTATTAAAGACTGGGTTGCTTTTGAAAGTAAGATATTCTCTGTCCAAGATACCAAAACAGAAGGCTTCCACTGATAGGTTTGTGCCAATTGTTCTCCTGAGTGGTGCCACCCTCCCCCCTGCAAAATTGAGCATTGTGACATTCAATGGGTTCCCAGTTAGGAGTGATTTCCTAGTGGCTCTGAAAAGCAGGGCAAGAGCACTACTGTGCAGCAACAAGAGTCAAATTCTCCTCTTCAGTGGCTGGGCCTGTGGAGACAAGAGAAAAGCAGCAAGTGGTGCTGCTGCAGGCAAATGAGCCTATTGCTAAAGAAAACTAATACAGCTGATAATGTTAACACATACCTGTTAAAAGAACTGATCTGTTAAATGAACCAATATCTAGGTACCAAAACAAGACACGCTGAAGCCATTTTAAACACTTAAATCCCATCAAATACTTCAACAAACCCAAGGAACATGACCCAAACCTCCAGCCAATGAAGCATCTCTGGTAGTTTCACTTTATTCATTATAGGCAAACTGTTTTAGATCTTTATGAGGATATTTCATCATTAAGCCATAAAAATAAGATAAAGTAGAAGACAGATGCCATCCTAGACACAAAATGAATTTACAACCCCAACATTGTTGTTAATGACCTTTCACAACAGTTTTTGCTTATTCATCCAGCTGTAAGCTGGGATGAAGAGTCTGTGTGTTTACCTGGTGCACCTACAAATCTGGGTGGCAAAACACCCCCACACAAACTCGCTGATAGAAAAAGTTTTGCTGCAACCTTCTGAAATAACCCCACTGAAAGCTGCTCAATTTGAGCCTTTCCTAATAGCAGAGAGAACATGTAATACCTTCGTGGGTCCAGTTCATGGTCCTTAGATCCAGTCACTAGCTCTGGATGAATCCGCACATGTTCCATCATTGGCTGGGAGGAAGAAGAAGGACTTGGTATCAGTGCAGCACCTTTGGACTGCACTAAACCACACAAAGCTGATGAGAAAACTACTGATCCCAATAATTCAGAACGTTACATTTAACAGAAAAGGTTAATACACACCACCACAGCTTCAAGACTTGATCCCAACTGAACTTTCAGTCAAACTGCTCATTTTTATACTGTTGTGCTGATCAGCCCTCAGCTGAATTGGCAAATTAATTGTATTGAATTGGACTATATAGCTATAAATTCCTTGCCTCGGATAATACACAGATGAGCAGCATTTTACCTTGACTACTTCTTCAAAGGTCTCCAGGTTTTCCTTCATACTGTAGTGAGAGCGCAGAAAGGAGACAAAATTGCAAGGATACATTCCATAAAGACGATGAAAGAGAGAATAAACGCTGGCATGAAGATGGACAAGATAAATCTCTGCCACATGACCTGGAAAAAGTAGTTAGAATCTTTTTCATTACATTGGAGAAAAGAACTAAAGTTCTAAGAATGCAAGTGAAGTACTTTTAAATTTGAAATGTTAACTGTTAAGTCTTCTGAGGTACAAATAATCTCTAGTGAAGTCTTCTCAGAAAACAAGCAACACTTAGTCATCAGCTCACAGCAAACCCAGAAATTAAGATAAGGACCATTAATTCCAACCAGTGTGCTGTCATTCTCAAAGCACAGCTTTGTTTTTATTCAAGTTAAAACCTGAAACTCCTCTAGATAGTGAGCCAGAGTAAGACTGAACGATTAAAAAAAGGAAACTAAGGTTTGTTTCACTTCAAAAGGTAAAAACTAAAAGCTTGTAGCCACCAAAAGCAATCACAACAGACAAATCTTAGTATCCACCTCAGAAGTTCCAATCCTACTTGCAATGCAGAATGGCTCTCTAAATAGCAGCTCTATGTGCTTAACACAGCATTTGTTCATTCAGCCATGAGCCACACTCACAGATACTGCTGGTGTTAGACATCAGACCCCTTACAACAAATTCAGCAAAGCCAGGGCTGTGAGAAAACCAGTTTTACCAACCTTCATGACTATGGATAGTTGCACATTAAAAGAAACTCTTACATATGTTGCTTCTTTCCCCTCCCCATTTGTATCTGGGAATCTCAGCATTTTCCCTTCTCTCTCCATTAAGACCAATCTCTGCTTTTCACTGTCATCAGGGCAGTACTTTGGTTCAGTGAAATTTCATGCAGTAGCAGCACCACATGGAAGATTCTAAGAGACTTCTAAATTCTGAGCAAAGAACTCCTCCATGTTCTCAAAGAATAGAACAGCTTGTGGGCTTACTACATCATTTTCTGTGTTTAAATAATCTCAGACCATTAAGAGTCTCACAAAAGAATGTGCTCACCAACTGCACACTAGTCACAAGGATACTGCTAAACCACAACTGCATGCAACAAAGTTGAAATCTCACCTGGATTCTGCAAGCACCAGGCTGAGAGACGCCCAAAGATACCAAAGAAATCATGAAGGTACTGTTTGCCAGACTGAGGAATCATTGGCAACATGGTTATTAGCACTAGGACACCTGTGGTGAGTACTACTACATCTGTGTCAGTCTGCAAGAAGGGAAAAAACCTGCATTAGTTAAATGTGTTGAACTTAATTTTTTCCAAGGATGAAGTGAACACTGAATCATCATCATGGAAAAAGTTCTCTATTGAAACAGTCCCTCTGAAACCTACCAGAACTTAATGATCCAAGATTATTGAGTTTTTTCATACAGAACAACTTGAAAAAAAAATAGATTTGGGATTCTTGCTCCTACTCTTCTGCTTTTCTATATAAACACTTGACTTACTTAAAAAGGGAACATCACCACAGCTCCACAGCTGAGTAAAAAAAATTATTAGTATGTGAAGCATTTTATGTGCCACCTTCCTTCCTTCCCAGAGCTAAACACACACAGCATTCAGAGGCTCAGAAACTGCAGATCTGATCAGGGTGTTCAAGTGTGTTGGCCAGTTACCAACACAGGGTTCAAAAGCTTTTCTACTAAACCTGGCTGCTGGCTCTGGCTGCTGGAAATTTCACCAGGCAGTAATTCAAACAACGACTAGAACACCTTGGCTCATGCCACAAGAAAGGGATGTGGCAGTACAAACCTTTGGCTGGACGAAACAGGAACAGAGGATCAGATTTTAGGAAAGGACACAGAAAATGTTCCAACTCTTTCCTTGCTTCCCCAGTTTAACACATATTTTCCTTGGTAGCTCCTCTGCTTTGTCAGCACAGGGTGCTCAGAGCACAGGTCAGGCTGTGGGCAGGTGCCACTGAGCTGCTCTGGGTATGGCCCAGGAGCCACTCAGGCTGATGGGACAGTCAGGTTTTAGGGATTTATCCTCCTCTGTGTGTCTACAGCCTCTACTCTCCCTCAGTCACACAAAACCTACCAGAGCACATTTCCTGTCCATCCCTACCCTCTGTCCACATCCCCAGCACCTCCACATCCCTGTCCTACTCCTACCAGCCTGCTGACACACTTCACTCCTCTCTCAGTCACGCTGCAAAGGGCAACAGATCTTGTCAGGCACGTCAGGAGTTCCAGTAACAGCAGCTGGAGCTGCTCCTTTGGCAGTTACAAATTTGTGGTGGTTTTGTTTTGAAGAGCGCTGGCACTTGACTGCATCGTGCATTTAAATGTGACTTCATGACTAATGTGGATTCTTCACTAACATAATAAATTCCATTACTGACAATGCATTCTAAGTCTCAAAGCACTTCCACTCCTTATTCACTGGTACAGTACTGTACAGTATTATACCTGATCAATCTGCAGATGGGAGAAAAAACCCACAAAGCTTGGGAGAACAGCTACCTCCTTGTAATCCAGCATGTCAGTAGCTAAGAAGGGAAAGTCTGCTAATTCCAAGGTAATTTCACCATGGAATAGTCCATTGCATGGCCCATCTACACTGCAAGCAGAGGACACACAAATTCAAATTGCACCAGTGGGAAGTTACTGTATGTCTCATTAGGTTCACATCCAAGATATCCATCAACTTCACCAAGGGCCCTCTTGTCTTTAACTTATTTTGGAAAAGTTTTAATAAACTTTCCTAACTCACAGTGACAGTGGCTTTTAGAAACAAGATTGTCAGCAATAACAGGATCAGCACAGAGTATTCAGCAGATATTAATAGCACTGTGGCTTAACTAAATGACATCAAAACAGGAATCAAATGCCTTGCATCTCTATGCATGTTTATATCAGGTGTTTTATGGACAGCACTGACAGTTCTTACCTTGAGACATTTAAGTAATGAAAGCAGGAGAGGTGCTTGAGAAAGTTTGTGTTTCCAAGATGGTTGTCGTCTTATCACATGTCCCAGCAGGGAGAGGGTGGGTAAACGAGTAGCAGCTTTGCCCATATAATCATTAATTTTGTCCAGTAGATGCTGATAAAGGATTTTGCAGAGTGGTAGAAAAAGGAAAAGAAAAGTATTTATATTTAACTGTTCTATATGCTTTTTCACAAATCTATATTCAGCAGTTTGTCAATATGGAAACTATGAGCATTTTACAAATATACAGGATCCCAGAGGAAATAGAGCCCTGCAATAACTTGGAGACTACTGGTAGACAAACACAAACTATACAGGCCAGAAGCAGTCACTGCACTTCAAAATGTTTATGAGTAAATAATAATAAAAAAAAATCTGGGCAGCAGCCAATTTGTAGTGCCATTTCCAACCTATTTAAAATCCTTCCTTGTTCTCAAAATATCCAATTTGTTTTAGGCTAACACATCCAGCAGCAGGAGCACTGTAAAGAAACAACATTAATCCTCCAAACCCTTTCCTTTTTAGAGGGTCTTTGCTTAATTGGGTCAGTTTAAGCAACTCAAAAAACAGAGACCTCTGAAGTTTTTTTAAAGCTTAAACTACTCTTACTACAGAGATACTACATCTCTACAGCAAGGTAATTCTACACCAGAGTGGAACCCCTAGAGTTTTAACAGATGCTATTTGAAGGCTGCTTCAATACCAGGCTAAAATCTGCCATAATAAGATTTTTTTTTTTTACCTTGTCATGAGGCTCTTGCAGAGTGGACAGAATATGCAGTGCCTGCTGAGAATTGGTTTCCAAGTAATAGTCCACCAGGTTGTTGACAAGCATAGGCCCACGGTCTGTCAGTTTGGGGACAGCAAGGAAAAATCCAAAAACATTCTCAATACACTAAAAATAAAGCACTTGCTACAAGGACATTGCAGAACTTTTAAGCAACTATTACACAATTTCTAACATAAAGCAGTCCTCGGTGTCTAGCAGACCTTTGGGAAAATGAGACCTCTCAACTACATTTCCTGGTTCCAAACCATTCAAGCAACTGCATTTGGCTCAGGGAAAGGAACCAGGTTTTTCAACAACCAACAATTACTGTCTAACCATAAAACCCTACAGGTAGCTGAGCTGCAAGGGTACTTTACCCAGTAGAGGTAAAATGTTCAGGAGTGGCTTGATGTTCTCTCCCTTCAGCAGATAAAGGAGAACAAGTTCAGGGACAAGGACACTGGCAGTGCTCTCATGCTCTGAAAAGGCTCTGTCAGCACAACTGATGCCTCAACGGCAGCAATCACTTTTCACAAAGTCTGAGTCTGTTGTTTTGTTTGGGAGTAGGGTTTTTTGTTATTTTTTTTTAATTAACAAAATCCCACTGGTTCCCATAATGTGGATGACACCTAATTCTTTCTAGCTACACTTGACAAAGAAAGTTTCATCAGCTCACATTTGAGGCTCTGCCTCAGGAAAAGCCAGTCATTTTGTAATAGTGTTTTAACAATTATGTAACAGACCTTCCAGGAGCCATGCCATTAAGCAAAATGGACTGAAGAGAAGCTTCAATCCTTAAAGCAATTTCAAACCCAAATATCAAGAGTTTCTTTCAAGCTGCATTTGCAAAGACAGTGTTTGATAGAAAAAAACCCACATTATTCTACCTTTATTGGTGTAAAAACAAAACCCTTCCCAAAACTACACAAAAGGATACATACCACAAATGAGATTATCTTTGAATGCAGCTGTTATATCTTCCAGGACACCCAGAATTGGAGAATCCAGCATTGAGAGGAGCTCACCAACATTTCCTTGCTGTGCCATGATGCACGTACTGACATGAATGTGGAGGTTAAAACTTCTGGAAGTTCTTCATTGGTGTCTTTCTACCAGACTAGGAGAGAAGAAACAGCAGATGAGTGAATTTCTCCTTTTCCCTTTCCATCTAAAAATCTCTCATCTCTCCTATTTCTTTTCCACACAAGTGCCCTTTTAACACTGAGAGGATTGTTAGGGTTTCCACACCTGCAATAAAAGCTGTAAGAGTTTCCAAAAAGCCAATGAGTCATGACCAGGGTTTTCTTCATGTTTTTCACAAAGACGTTAATCTGTTTTGCAGAAGACTTCAGTATCTAGATTGTCAGAGCATTCTCTTACCATATTTTTTAAATTTGCTCTCCAGGTCAGTAAACCAAAGTTTAAGTTTTGAATAAATGCAAAAAGCTCCCTGGAATCCCTCCATTCCTGAGTTCTTACAGCAATTCCTCCTCAAACCACCTCTCAAGTCCTTTGCATAGAGGACTAAACTCTAGAGAAAATACACACCTCCAGATCCTTCTCCACTCCTGTGACCAGGTCAGGAATTCACTGCCCTGGGCTCTGCATTGTTGCACACTGAGAGATTCGGGCTTTAAGACTTTGCAATGTGGCCAGGCTGCAGCTGTTGGGAAACTCAGGCAGGGCTGCTGCAGCTGCTGCTCCTGGGCAGCCTGAGCACACCAAACACAGGCTGAGCAGCACACCACAGCTTCACTTCACACGTGTGATTTGTGAGTAATACATCAAAAACTCTGCAGTGCAAAAACTGCATGAAGTATTAAATGCAACAGTGTGCAGATAACACGACTGGTCAGCTGCACATATTAAATGAGAGCAAATCTAAGCCATTTCAGGCTTTTAAAATGGCTTCTTCCCATGTACCAGCATCAGAGAGATTCAGGTGTCACATCTACCTACCTACCACAAAATGAATCCATTTTTATTTCATCCGTAAGAATCCTATGCTGAACCTTTCCCAGTGGAAGAATGAAGGTGACTTTAGATCGCACCTAATATTATCAGCAAGGGTTTCTTCTTCCCTCCCACTCCGAGCTAGAACACATTTTGCACTCCCCCATGGAAGGCAAGACTGACACATACCAAGTTTACACACAGAATTGTTTTTCTACTGCAGTTGTGTTTACAGCACCTGTTCTGTGGATGAGCTGAGCTTCTGTCTGCAATGCTGTCAGCCACACACCTTTCATGATCACTAATAAAGAAAAACCAGAAAGAGGTTAAGAAAAGGCACGATTTATTTCTTCCTTATCGCATCAGACAGATGTTCAGAACAGCATTAAGTTTTTTACACAGCATAGCAGAGTTGTGCACCCCCTGCATGAGAACAGTCAGCCCTCAGTCTGAAAAACACCAAAAGGTGTTGCAGCTGCCCTTTCCAGAACTGTCCACAGGTTAAGCTGTGCAATTACCTCCAACTAGATGGCTTTCACAAGACCATAGTTTTGTACTGTGACCCTTCAAAAGTGGCTGAAGAGTTTTATTTACGGCAGGTAGAATCTTACACACAAAGAACTCTTCACTATTCTGAACATACAGTAATTAATTTAAGCCTCTAAATTCTATTCAAAACATTTTTAGGCATTAGCCAAGGACCACAGATTACTGCTCTATTTTAAATGATAATGCTGTAATTACCTATATACATATTACTTTCTTGAATATTTATGGTTAACAAAGTTACTGGACAGCAGGAGTTAACATGTCCACCAGTAAACTTTGTCATTTGCAACATATCATTCTAGAGTTGCAGAACTGCCCAAGGTCACTTTTCTTAGTGCCACCAGACATCAGCTTACTTAATCTGGCACTGATTGCAAATTCAAAGGTGATAATATGGCACCACACTCACAACTGGCATTTCAGTAGCAACAAACTGGCTGGAGCATTCCAGTAATCACCACTGCAGAACATAAAGCCCCTCACCCTCAGTTTTCAACGACCATAACTGAATAGTCCAAATGAAACTTCAGTTCATGTACAAGCAGCCAGCAGAGTCTTATCACTGAAGTGTTTAGATTTAAATGCTATTTCCTTTCTAGTCTAATGCTGGCAAAATGTTAAACCTGCAGACTTAAAACTGGCTGGGAGTGTGAGCAAGACTTGGATAATAACAGAATAGAAACTTGGGGTGAGGGAAGTTGCTTTTTAGTGAAAGCAGAATGGATGTATGCTTTTCATAAATCAGAGCTGGGATTTGTTGTGGTTTAGGATTTTGGTTTTTTTTTTTTTTTCTCTACATTGTGCAGACTCCCAAGCTTCAACTCCTTCCTCAAAGCACTTGCTGTTTAGAAGACAAACAATGCTCAGAGAATGACACCATCCTTTCAAAAAGTTTAAAGCCACACATCCATGCAACCTAAGAAGTCAACCTTCCACTCCGTCATTTTGAGGAATCAATTGCTTTTTTAGTTTCTAGTAATCATTGTAATATTGAATTGACTCAATGACTGCATTTGAACAATGTATGGGGAAGCAGCTCACTCCAAGGAATCTATTCCTTTATTTCTGAGAACACATTTTCCAAAAAGGCCTTGCTGTCCCTCAGTTTCTATCAGGACACAGTCTCAGCTATGGTTAAGCAATAGATCCACCAGATTCATAAGCAACATGAATTAGTTGTTTAAAGTCTTATTAACAAAAGAAATGACCACACCCCCAGAGCAGCTGCAAGCAAAACCTGTTTTGAGAATTAAAGCAGCAGAAACACGAGTCTCCGCTTTTTTATCCCACAAAAACCTTGTCAACTCTTCTCTTTGATTCCCACCCCATATCAGTGAAAACAGTGATTTTTTTCTTATTTTCCTTGAGCAATACCATTATATTGGACCAGATCTTTGTCACACCAGCAAAAACCTCAACAGCACTTGCATGAATTCTGATATTGCCAGAGAAAAAGCTGCAGCTTGGTGAAATCATAAAACACACCTTTAGGAGAGACTATGGATGGGTTCTGGAAGTCAGGTTCAACAATACCTCTGCAGACAGATGGGGAAAACCCCGGTTTAAATGTTGAGTAGGTAAGAGGATTTCAAACTTTGTGCCATTGTGCTGGCACGCACAAACCCTGCCATCAGATAAGGGCAAGGCTGATAAGGCGAGCTCAGCTGCCGATAACGACACGGACACGCACGTAGGTAACGGATCATTTCCCAAGCTCCCTGACTAAAACAGATGGCTCGAGTGACCTTGTGCCAATAAATCCAGCATCTTTTATTTAAACTTGTCAATCGTGCACTGGAGTACTTTAAAGTGGAGCAGTCTCCACTCCAAAAGTATTCAAAATATCAATAAAAGTATTTCAAAGCACATCTGAAAATGTGGCAATGTTACACACAGGTACCTCACGGGGTGGACGTTTATCTGAAGTTACACCAAACCAGTCAATATCGTCACCCCACTATACACAAATGGCCACAACTTTAAAAAAGCAAATCACAGCTTTTTTTCTCAAGGTAAAGTCATTTGTCATTTTAAACTCTAAGTAAGAACGAGATGCTCTAAACCTGTGCCCAACACAAATGAACAAGCCAGGAAATTCCAGCAATAGTCTTAAATCATGTCACACTTTTTTCAGGCAAAGGCAGCTGAATAAGTAATTTACAGGCAACAGGCTTCTAGTCAGAAAACGCCGTGTTCTGGCAGATGAAGTTCAGCTCCGTGGTGTCAGCATGATTTATCACAGACCCACGAGGAATTTGTGATGTGATTTTCAAATCTTGTAGATAAGCACAGGCCAGGTTAAGGGGCTCCCACCACCTCGTGAAACAGCGGGATCAGCCACTGACTGCCACGGTATTTTGTATCTGGAATTGATACTTGTGTGGTGAACAGGACATCCCTGACATCTTTACAGTATCACATCACCACCACGGCTTTCTGCTCAAATACATAGTTACAAGATGAGTCTCTCTAATGCTTCCATCCCCAGATATTGCAATCATTCCCTCATCAGAAGAATTTCCACATCCCTGCAGCCATTCTCGCAACTAATAGGATTAAAACAAATAAGATCTCCATGTGATTTGAGTCACTGACTCTTCACTAACTTTTAAAACTAGTTTTATATAAAAGATCCAAAGCACTTGGTTAGTAAAGAGTAGGAAAAAGTCTGTTTAAATACCTTTTAAAATGCAACATTTTAATCCCACTGGAAAATATCACACCAACAGCACTTCTTATTCTTATATTCGAGAGCTTTCTTAAAGATATACTTAGTAAGAAGCATTAAAATACCAATACAGCTTTGGAGCCATCTTACAGAAGGAAAAGAAGAAGCCAACAAGCCAAGAACCAAGTTTAATTTTTTTTTAAGTAGCCAATTTAACTCCAACAAAAAACAGTTTAAGCTACAAACTCGAGACCAAGGGAGAAACTGTAGAAATATTAACTGGAAAAGGCTAAACAAAGAAAGAGACAGCAGAGTATTCCCAAAGATTATGACTTCTGTAAGTATTTCTGTCAAGAGAAGATGTTCTTCTGTTCAGTGTATTTTTATCTCAAGCCAAATGAAAAAGCAGCTGGTAGTGCCAGTTATGCTGCTCGCAGGGGTGGGGAGGAGGGGGACACACCACAAACACACCCTCGGCCTTTGCTGCAACAACACCCAAATTCAGACACCAGGAGCACCTCCTCTGGGGGGTGCTGAGGGGGATCAACATCGGTATTTTATCTCTCCTCATTAACCAGCAGTTAAATTTAAGGTGTGCCAGCAAATGGTTATTGCCCCCTCTGCCCCAAGAGAAAAGGGGATTTGATTTCAACACCACAAGACCAGAACCTTCAGATTTACACTTTTCCATCTGATTTCTGTTGCAGGTAAGGTCAGGTCACATCCCCAGGTATTGCTTTGGCAAAAGCCATGAACGAGGACAGAAGGATTTTACAGCAATTGTTTTCAAAGAAAAATTCAGATTGACAACACAGCAGCCCTTTTCAGTCACATCTTTGAAATGTTGGTCATGAAAGGATTAAGCCTCACCCCCTCCCATTCACCACACAAAAACTAAGCTTGTTTTATGTTTCCTAACCATGCTCAATTTTACATTTCCCTCACAGTTAAATTAAACACTGCCATTATACAAGTGACATAAGCAATGAATGAAAAGTTCCAGCAGGGAGAAAAAATACTGGTGGCATAGGAAAGCAAGCAGCTGATAATTCCCTTTTTCACCACCCAGAAATAATAACTCTAAACACTCTAAGCCACCGTTCAAACTGATCACTACAACGGGCAGTACAATCAACTTAATTTATTTATTAATCTTTAAAGAATGAAGGTGTCTGGCTTCTTCTAATAGTAAATATTTTCCTGGTTACATTAAGATATGATACAAGATTCCATAACTAAACTAGATCATTATTTATAGTCATAACTTGATATTATACACATTCTCCTGTACTTTGTTACAGGTGCTTAACTGATGTGGGAACAGGAATATCACAAAAACCCCAGCAAGCCCAAACAAAGAGAGAAAATCATATTCAGCAATATTTAAGATTCTTTGGACTCTATGCTGTGCTAATACACTATCGCTAATTGCTACTCATCACATTTCTGTCAGAGGGAAAATTGCTTAAAAACAACCCACGTCATTAAAAGCCCAAACATGGAAGGGCTGTCACTTCACCCTCTGGCAGAAGCCAGGCTAACCAGCCAGCTACTAAAGGGAATCAGGGAATTATGGCAATTCCTCACACACAACTGCATATATTAATAGCAAATAAATAACTAAGAACAAGCTCTGGCTTTCTATAACAATTTAATTAACACTACACACGGAAAGTAAGTCCAACTATGGAATCTTTTTAACTACAAACAGGTGATCAGAGAGCTCTAAACTTGGCACTAACACAAGGAGTGAGCTCCTAAATCTCTGCAGAATTTTTTTTTTTTGCCCCCAAGAGGAACCTTTTAAAATATTCACACAGCTAGGCAGCAATTCAGTAAACCTTGAAACCACTGCAACCTATCTAATGTACTCATCAAGGCACTTTAACTGCTCCAAGAACTAAACTCAGCATTACACAGAACAACACCAAATGATGTGTAACTGTAAAGTAAAAAACAAAACATGAATAATGCCCAGGAAAGTGACAGCAATTCACCACTGCAAGAACTTTGCTCTGGATCTTAACGTGCTACTCAAAGAAATGCGTATGCTAAGAAAGGAAACATCATTACTTGTACTCATTATGTTTATTAAACTACATGAACATACAATAGCAGACACTAAGCTGTAACATTCTCTCTTAAATACACACCTGCCTGCAACATGCCACAAAATCCGGTGCCCTCCCCTGCTTCCAACACTGTGAAGTGCTTTCATTATTTTATTTGCTTATTATTGAAGAATCCCAGAATGGCTTGGGTTGGAAAGGACCTTAAAAACCATCAAGTTCCACTCCCTGCCAGTGGCAGGGACACCTTCCACTATCCCAGGTTGTTCCGAGTCCTGTCCATCCTGGCCTTGGACACTGCCAGGGATCCAGGGGCAGCCACAACTTCTCTGGGCACCCTGTGCCAGGGCCCCCCCACCCTCACAGGGAAGGATTTCTTCCTAATAAATGAAAAGGTAGTTTTTCCAAATAAATACGTGTGTGTGTGCCCCATGCATGTGTGTTACAGGCCATTCAGTTTGTACAGAGGCTGAATCACATCCCCAGCTCCTGTCAGGGCTGACAAGAAGGTGCCTGGCAGTTGGAAGAATTTCAGGAATCAGGACGAGTCAACATCCCAGCAGTCCAGCTGCAAATAGAGCCAGCATTCATCTTAAACTACAAATAGTTACTGAAGACAAATATTTGTCCAAACACCAAAACATCTGCAGTTGGCCAGTGTATCTCACATGGGAATCCATTAATAACACAACTTTTTTAGTCACCATAAAGGTAACAAAGAGTTAAGGTGTCAGGATTAAACAGAGCCAGAGATAAAATCATTTTAATTAAAGCTTATCTCATGACACATTAGATATTCTGATGATATTTTCATCAGTGGAAGTCCATGCAATTCCCCATAAAAGAAATGTAGTGCTGGGTGAACTGGGTTACTAAAAAACAGAACAAATGAACAAACAAAAACAAAGCAAAAAGGGTTTTCACTAACTAAAGGATTTTAAGCCCCTGATTTTATTTTCAACTTCAGGGTGGCGTAGCTGTTTCTGATAAGCAGAGTACCCACTTGCTGCTCAGCAGAGACCACAGCAGATAGATGGATTCCCAAGGTTTGCACTGATTATTAAAACTTCCAGAGTTTGCTAAGATTTAGTTTCTAGTTGTTCATACGTGTAAACTAAAGAGGAATTTTTTTCACCTAACGGGATCACTTCAGTAGTGCTTCAATTCTGAAAAATTTCCAACAACTATCCCCAGAAGTTAATGTCAGGAAACTGCAGGATCAGACCACACAAAGAATGAAAACCAGTATTAGCATCCACTGGAAGGTTCTCTGGAAACAGCAGTTCTGGAAAGAGTTCTGCACGCAAAACCTGATCCCGGTTTCTGGGTCATTTCCAGGGGTTTTGAATCATACATTCCTTTAAGGCACGTTCTTCCTTTCACTCACTGCCTTGTAAAAAACTCATTAAAAAAAACCCCCAACCCCGAACAGCAAGAAGTGAAGCTCTGCCTAAAGAGAAGCTCAGCCTAAACTGATAAAACAATGATAGAGAATGCATCCCTAGCAAACAAAGGGTGAAAACTTCAGAACTGCAGCCATCCAAGTTCTCTGTGATAACAGGAAGCAAAATGTTTTATTGTAGAAGTAAACAACATCCTGACTTCACATTACCTACCCAGGAGCAAGGAAATGAGAAAAGCCTTCCTCACCGAGGGGACACACTTTAACAACTGCTTTATTTAATACTCAACCCCGCACAAGGGAACCTCCCCAGCAACTAACCGAGGCAGGAGAAGCCTCGAAATCGCTACTCAGCGTTTGCAATGGGGGTGCTGAGCCTTTTTCGATAAAAGACGCAGAATTAAAAGGGCGCTTTGGCTGGTGGGGGGACCCTTCGGGGGGGCAGCACCCCGAGCCCCCCGGGAGGCGACCCGGAGCAAGTTTCCCCGAAAAGAGGGAAAGGGGACAGAGGGAGGCAGGAAAGGGGACGGAGGGGGAATATCCCCCCCCCGCCTTCCCCATCCCCCCGACCCCTTCCCTTTCTCCTGCCGCCTCCTCCCCCAGCCCTTTCTCCCTGCTTCCTCGCTCATCTCTTTGCTCTGCCTCCTCCTCTCCGTCCCCGCGGCTGTCCCCGGTGTCGCCGCGGCCGTGGCGGCGGGGGCCGGCCCGGCGCACTCACCTCTCCCTCTCCTCCCCTCAGCTGTTTACCACTCCGGGCTCCTCCGGCCCACAGGGCGCCGCCATCTTGGCCCTGCCTCCCCCTCCCATCAGAGCGCTTCGCCCCTCGGATCCCTCCGCCCCGCAACCTAGTCCCGCCTCACCGCCTCGCTCCCCGCTCGCTGCCCGGCTTCTC